>CAJVRT020000005.1:0-148117 GCA_911728455.2 Marthasterias glacialis
GAGCTCCCTGTGAGCACCGGCACTTTTGGTCCAAAAATTTTTATGCGATTTTATGATGGAAATCGATAGAGTAGATATCACTGAAGAGGGTTTGTGTGCGGGGAAGGGGTCAATTCGCAATATTTGGGCAAATGGCAAAATTTAGGTCAACTCTGACGTCATCAAGATGGCCGAAAAAGCTCGCTAGCTCCCGAAATACCGCGAGTTGGGAGCTCTAGTTTGTTGGACACGTCTCGGAAGAGCCGCCCGCATCCACTGATTCCATGAAAAGCACTTTTGAAAGAGGGTCAAAAATTAAAATTTCTCACAGGGAGCTCCCTGTGAGCACCGGCACTTTTGGTCCAAAAATTTTTATGCGATTTTATGATGGAAATCGATAGAGTAGATATCACTGAAGAGGGTTTGTGTGCGGGGAAGGGGTCAATTCGCAATATTTGGGCAAATGGCAAAATTTAGGTCAACTCTGACGTCATCAAGATGGCCGAAAAAGCTCGCTAGCTCCCGAAATACCGCGAGTTGGGAGCTCTAGTTTGTTGGACACGTCTCGGAAGAGCCGCCCGCATCCACTGATTCCATGAAAAGCACTTTTGAAAGAGGGTCAAAAATTAAAATTTCTCACAGGGAGCTCCCTGTGAGCACCGGCACTTTTGGTCCAAAAATTTTTATGCGATTTTATGATGGAAATCGATAGAGTAGATATCACTGAAGAGGGTTTGTGTGCGGGGAAGGGGTCAATTCGCAATATTTGGGCAAATGGCAAAATTTAGGTCAACTCTGACGTCATCAAGATGGCCGAAAAAGCTCGCTAGCTCCCGAAATACCGCGAGTTGGGAGCTCTAGTTTGTTGGACACGTCTCGGAAGAGCCGCCCGCATCCACTGATTCCATGAAAAGCACTTTTGAAAGAGGGTCAAAAATTAAAATTTCTCACAGGGAGCTCCCTGTGAGCACCGGCACTTTTGGTCCAAAAATTTTTATGCGATTTTATGATGGAAATCGATAGAGTAGATATCACTGAAGAGGGTTTGTGTGCGGGGAAGGGGTCAATTCGCAATATTTGGGCAAATGGCAAAATTTAGGTCAACTCTGACGTCATCAAGATGGCCGAAAAAGCTCGCTAGCTCCCGAAATACCGCGAGTTGGGAGCTCTAGTTTGTTGGACACGTCTCGGAAGAGCCGCCCGCATCCACTGATTCCATGAAAAGCACTTTTGAAAGAGGGTCAAAAATTAAAATTTCTCACAGGGAGCTCCCTGTGAGCACCGGCACTTTTGGTCCAAAAATTTTTATGCGATTTTATGATGGAAATCGATAGAGTAGATATCACTGAAGAGGGTTTGTGTGCGGGGAAGGGGTCAATTCGCAATATTTGGGCAAATGGCAAAATTTAGGTCAACTCTGACGTCATCAAGATGGCCGAAAAAGCTCGCTAGCTCCCGAAATACCGCGAGTTGGGAGCTCTAGTTTGTTGGACACGTCTCGGAAGAGCCGCCCGCATCCACTGATTCCATGAAAAGCACTTTTGAAAGAGGGGTCAAAAATTAAAATTTCTCACAGGGAGCTCCCTGTGAGCACCGGCACTTTTGGTCCAAAAATTTTTATGCGATTTTATGATGGAAATCGATAGAGTAGATATCACTGAAGAGGGTTTGTGTGCGGGGAAGGGGTCAATTCGCAATATTTGGGCAAATGGCAAAATTTAGGTCAACTCTGACGTCATCAAGATGGCCGAAAAAGCTCGCTAGCTCCCGAAATACCGCGAGTTGGGAGCTCTAGTTTGTTGGACACGTCTCGGAAGAGCCGCCCGCATCCACTGATTCCATGAAAAGCACTTTTGAAAGAGGGTCAAAAATTAAAATTTCTCACAGGGAGCTCCCTGTGAGCACCGGCACTTTTGGTCCAAAAATTTTTATGCGATTTTATGATGGAAATCGATAGAGTAGATATCACTGAAGAGGGTTTGTGTGCGGGGAAGGGGTCAATTCGCAATATTTGGGCAAATGGCAAAATTTAGGTCAACTCTGACGTCATCAAGATGGCCGAAAAAGCTCGCTAGCTCCCGAAATACCGCGAGTTGGGAGCTCTAGTTTGTTGGACACGTCTCGGAAGAGCCGCCCGCATCCACTGATTCCATGAAAAGCACTTTTGAAAGAGGGTCAAAAATTAAAATTTCTCACAGGGAGCTCCCTGTGAGCACCGGCACTTTTGGTCCAAAAATTTTTATGCGATTTTATGATGGAAATCGATAGAGTAGATATCACTGAAGAGGGTTTGTGTGCGGGGAAGGGGTCAATTCGCAATATTTGGGCAAATGGCAAAATTTAGGTCAACTCTGACGTCATCAAGATGGCCGAAAAAGCTCGCTAGCTCCCGAAATACCGCGAGTTGGGAGCTCTAGTTTGTTGGACACGTCTCGGAAGAGCCGCCCGCATCCACTGATTCCATGAAAAGCACTTTTGAAAGAGGGTCAAAAATTAAAATTTCTCACAGGGAGCTCCCTGTGAGCACCGGCACTTTTGGTCCAAAAATTTTTATGCGATTTTATGATGGAAATCGATAGAGTAGATATCACTGAAGAGGGTTTGTGTGCGGGGAAGGGGTCAATTCGCAATATTTGGGCAAATGGCAAAATTTAGGTCAACTCTGACGTCATCAAGATGGCCGAAAAAGCTCGCTAGCTCCCGAAATACCGCGAGTTGGGAGCTCTAGTTTGTTGGACACGTCTCGGAAGAGCCGCCCGCATCCACTGATTCCATGAAAAGCACTTTTGAAAGAGGGTCAAAAATTAAAATTTCTCACAGGGAGCTCCCTGTGAGCACCGGCACTTTTGGTCCAAAAATTTTTATGCGATTTTATGATGGAAATCGATAGAGTAGATATCACTGAAGAGGGTTTGTGTGCGGGGAAGGGGTCAATTCGCAATATTTGGGCAAATGGCAAAATTTAGGTCAACTCTGACGTCATCAAGATGGCCGAAAAAGCTCGCTAGCTCCCGAAATACCGCGAGTTGGGAGCTCTAGTTTGTTGGACACGTCTCGGAAGAGCCGCCCGCATCCACTGATTCCATGAAAAGCACTTTTGAAAGAGGGTCAAAAATTAAAATTTCTCACAGGGAGCTCCCTGTGAGCACCGGCACTTTTGGTCCAAAAATTTTTATGCGATTTTATGATGGAAATCGATAGAGTAGATATCACTGAAGAGGGTTTGTGTGCGGGGAAGGGGTCAATTCGCAATATTTGGGCAAATGGCAAAATTTAGGTCAACTCTGACGTCATCAAGATGGCCGAAAAAGCTCGCTAGCTCCCGAAATACCGCGAGTTGGGAGCTCTAGTTTGTTGGACACGTCTCGGAAGAGCCGCCCGCATCCACTGATTCCATGAAAAGCACTTTTGAAAGAGGGTCAAAAATTAAAATTTCTCACAGGGAGCTCCCTGTGAGCACCGGCACTTTTGGTCCAAAAATTTTTATGCGATTTTATGATGGAAATCGATAGAGTAGATATCACTGAAGAGGGTTTGTGTGCGGGGAAGGGGTCAATTCGCAATATTTGGGCAAATGGCAAAATTTAGGTCAACTCTGACGTCATCAAGATGGCCGAAAAAGCTCGCTAGCTCCCGAAATACCGCGAGTTGGGAGCTCTAGTTTGTTGGACACGTCTCGGAAGAGCCGCCCGCATCCACTGATTCCATGAAAAGCACTTTTGAAAGAGGGTCAAAAATTAAAATTTCTCACAGGGAGCTCCCTGTGAGCACCGGCACTTTTGGTCCAAAAATTTTTATGCGATTTTATGATGGAAATCGATAGAGTAGATATCACTGAAGAGGGTTTGTGTGCGGGGAAGGGGTCAATTCGCAATATTTGGGCAAATGGCAAAATTTAGGTCAACTCTGACGTCATCAAGATGGCCGAAAAAGCTCGCTAGCTCCCGAAATACCGCGAGTTGGGAGCTCTAGTTTGTTGGACACGTCTCGGAAGAGCCGCCCGCATCCACTGATTCCATGAAAAGCACTTTTGAAAGAGGGTCAAAAATTAAAATTTCTCACAGGGAGCTCCCTGTGAGCACCGGCACTTTTGGTCCAAAAATTTTTATGCGATTTTATGATGGAAATCGATAGAGTAGATATCACTGAAGAGGGTTTGTGTGCGGGGAAGGGGTCAATTCGCAATATTTGGGCAAATGGCAAAATTTAGGTCAACTCTGACGTCATCAAGATGGCCGAAAAAGCTCGCTAGCTCCCGAAATACCGCGAGTTGGGAGCTCTAGTTTGTTGGACACGTCTCGGAAGAGCCGCCCGCATCCACTGATTCCATGAAAAGCACTTTTGAAAGAGGGTCAAAAATTAAAATTTCTCACAGGGAGCTCCCTGTGAGCACCGGCACTTTTGGTCCAAAAATTTTTATGCGATTTTATGATGGAAATCGATAGAGTAGATATCACTGAAGAGGGTTTGTGTGCGGGGAAGGGGTCAATTCGCAATATTTGGGCAAATGGCAAAATTTAGGTCAACTCTGACGTCATCAAGATGGCCGAAAAAGCTCGCTAGCTCCCGAAATACCGCGAGTTGGGAGCTCTAGTTTGTTGGACACGTCTCGGAAGAGCCGCCCGCATCCACTGATTCCATGAAAAGCACTTTTGAAAGAGGGTCAAAAATTAAAATTTCTCACAGGGAGCTCCCTGTGAGCACCGGCACTTTTGGTCCAAAAATTTTTATGCGATTTTATGATGGAAATCGATAGAGTAGATATCACTGAAGAGGGTTTGTGTGCGGGGAAGGGGTCAATTCGCAATATTTGGGCAAATGGCAAAATTTAGGTCAACTCTGACGTCATCAAGATGGCCGAAAAAGCTCGCTAGCTCCCGAAATACCGCGAGTTGGGAGCTCTAGTTTGTTGGACACGTCTCGGAAGAGCCGCCCGCATCCACTGATTCCATGAAAAGCACTTTTGAAAGAGGGTCAAAAATTAAAATTTCTCACAGGGAGCTCCCTGTGAGCACCGGCACTTTTGGTCCAAAAATTTTTATGCGATTTTATGATGGAAATCGATAGAGTAGATATCACTGAAGAGGGTTTGTGTGCGGGGAAGGGGTCAATTCGCAATATTTGGGCAAATGGCAAAATTTAGGTCAACTCTGACGTCATCAAGATGGCCGAAAAAGCTCGCTAGCTCCCGAAATACCGCGAGTTGGGAGCTCTAGTTTGTTGGACACGTCTCGGAAGAGCCGCCCGCATCCACTGATTCCATGAAAAGCACTTTTGAAAGAGGGTCAAAAATTAAAATTTCTCACAGGGAGCTCCCTGTGAGCACCGGCACTTTTGGTCCAAAAATTTTTATGCGATTTTATGATGGAAATCGATAGAGTAGATATCACTGAAGAGGGTTTGTGTGCGGGGAAGGGGTCAATTCGCAATATTTGGGCAAATGGCAAAATTTAGGTCAACTCTGACGTCATCAAGATGGCCGAAAAAGCTCGCTAGCTCCCGAAATACCGCGAGTTGGGAGCTCTAGTTTGTTGGACACGTCTCGGAAGAGCCGCCCGCATCCACTGATTCCATGAAAAGCACTTTTGAAAGAGGGTCAAAAATTAAAATTTCTCACAGGGAGCTCCCTGTGAGCACCGGCACTTTTGGTCCAAAAATTTTTATGCGATTTTATGATGGAAATCGATAGAGTAGATATCACTGAAGAGGGTTTGTGTGCGGGGAAGGGGTCAATTCGCAATATTTGGGCAAATGGCAAAATTTAGGTCAACTCTGACGTCATCAAGATGGCCGAAAAAGCTCGCTAGCTCCCGAAATACCGCGAGTTGGGAGCTCTAGTTTGTTGGACACGTCTCGGAAGAGCCGCCCGCATCCACTGATTCCATGAAAAGCACTTTTGAAAGAGGGTCAAAAATTAAAATTTCTCACAGGGAGCTCCCTGTGAGCACCGGCACTTTTGGTCCAAAAATTTTTATGCGATTTTATGATGGAAATCGATAGAGTAGATATCACTGAAGAGGGTTTGTGTGCGGGGAAGGGGTCAATTCGCAATATTTGGGCAAATGGCAAAATTTAGGTCAACTCTGACGTCATCAAGATGGCCGAAAAAGCTCGCTAGCTCCCGAAATACCGCGAGTTGGGAGCTCTAGTTTGTTGGACACGTCTCGGAAGAGCCGCCCGCATCCACTGATTCCATGAAAAGCACTTTTGAAAGAGGGTCAAAAATTAAAATTTCTCACAGGGAGCTCCCTGTGAGCACCGGCACTTTTGGTCCAAAAATTTTTATGCGATTTTATGATGGAAATCGATAGAGTAGATATCACTGAAGAGGGTTTGTGTGCGGGGAAGGGGTCAATTCGCAATATTTGGGCAAATGGCAAAATTTAGGTCAACTCTGACGTCATCAAGATGGCCGAAAAAGCTCGCTAGCTCCCGAAATACCGCGAGTTGGGAGCTCTAGTTTGTTGGACACGTCTCGGAAGAGCCGCCCGCATCCACTGATTCCATGAAAAGCACTTTTGAAAGAGGGTCAAAAATTAAAATTTCTCACAGGGAGCTCCCTGTGAGCACCGGCACTTTTGGTCCAAAAATTTTTATGCGATTTTATGATGGAAATCGATAGAGTAGATATCACTGAAGAGGGTTTGTGTGCGGGGAAGGGGTCAATTCGCAATATTTGGGCAAATGGCAAAATTTAGGTCAACTCTGACGTCATCAAGATGGCCGAAAAAGCTCGCTAGCTCCCGAAATACCGCGAGTTGGGAGCTCTAGTTTGTTGGACACGTCTCGGAAGAGCCGCCCGCATCCACTGATTCCATGAAAAGCACTTTTGAAAGAGGGTCAAAAATTAAAATTTCTCACAGGGAGCTCCCTGTGAGCACCGGCACTTTTGGTCCAAAAATTTTTATGCGATTTTATGATGGAAATCGATAGAGTAGATATCACTGAAGAGGGTTTGTGTGCGGGGAAGGGGTCAATTCGCAATATTTGGGCAAATGGCAAAATTTAGGTCAACTCTGACGTCATCAAGATGGCCGAAAAAGCTCGCTAGCTCCCGAAATACCGCGAGTTGGGAGCTCTAGTTTGTTGGACACGTCTCGGAAGAGCCGCCCGCATCCACTGATTCCATGAAAAGCACTTTTGAAAGAGGGTCAAAAATTAAAATTTCTCACAGGGAGCTCCCTGTGAGCACCGGCACTTTTGGTCCAAAAATTTTTATGCGATTTTATGATGGAAATCGATAGAGTAGATATCACTGAAGAGGGTTTGTGTGCGGGGAAGGGGTCAATTCGCAATATTTGGGCAAATGGCAAAATTTAGGTCAACTCTGACGTCATCAAGATGGCCGAAAAAGCTCGCTAGCTCCCGAAATACCGCGAGTTGGGAGCTCTAGTTTGTTGGACACGTCTCGGAAGAGCCGCCCGCATCCACTGATTCCATGAAAAGCACTTTTGAAAGAGGGTCAAAAATTAAAATTTCTCACAGGGAGCTCCCTGTGAGCACCGGCACTTTTGGTCCAAAAATTTTTATGCGATTTTATGATGGAAATCGATAGAGTAGATATCACTGAAGAGGGTTTGTGTGCGGGGAAGGGGTCAATTCGCAATATTTGGGCAAATGGCAAAATTTAGGTCAACTCTGACGTCATCAAGATGGCCGAAAAAGCTCGCTAGCTCCCGAAATACCGCGAGTTGGGAGCTCTAGTTTGTTGGACACGTCTCGGAAGAGCCGCCCGCATCCACTGATTCCATGAAAAGCACTTTTGAAAGAGGGTCAAAAATTAAAATTTCTCACAGGGAGCTCCCTGTGAGCACCGGCACTTTTGGTCCAAAAATTTTTATGCGATTTTATGATGGAAATCGATAGAGTAGATATCACTGAAGAGGGTTTGTGTGCGGGGAAGGGGTCAATTCGCAATATTTGGGCAAATGGCAAAATTTAGGTCAACTCTGACGTCATCAAGATGGCCGAAAAAGCTCGCTAGCTCCCGAAATACCGCGAGTTGGGAGCTCTAGTTTGTTGGACACGTCTCGGAAGAGCCGCCCGCATCCACTGATTCCATGAAAAGCACTTTTGAAAGAGGGTCAAAAATTAAAATTTCTCACAGGGAGCTCCCTGTGAGCACCGGCACTTTTGGTCCAAAAATTTTTATGCGATTTTATGATGGAAATCGATAGAGTAGATATCACTGAAGAGGGTTTGTGTGCGGGGAAGGGGTCAATTCGCAATATTTGGGCAAATGGCAAAATTTAGGTCAACTCTGACGTCATCAAGATGGCCGAAAAAGCTCGCTAGCTCCCGAAATACCGCGAGTTGGGAGCTCTAGTTTGTTGGACACGTCTCGGAAGAGCCGCCCGCATCCACTGATTCCATGAAAAGCACTTTTGAAAGAGGGTCAAAAATTAAAATTTCTCACAGGGAGCTCCCTGTGAGCACCGGCACTTTTGGTCCAAAAATTTTTATGCGATTTTATGATGGAAATCGATAGAGTAGATATCACTGAAGAGGGTTTGTGTGCGGGGAAGGGGTCAATTCGCAATATTTGGGCAAATGGCAAAATTTAGGTCAACTCTGACGTCATCAAGATGGCCGAAAAAGCTCGCTAGCTCCCGAAATACCGCGAGTTGGGAGCTCTAGTTTGTTGGACACGTCTCGGAAGAGCCGCCCGCATCCACTGATTCCATGAAAAGCACTTTTGAAAGAGGGTCAAAAATTAAAATTTCTCACAGGGAGCTCCCTGTGAGCACCGGCACTTTTGGTCCAAAAATTTTTATGCGATTTTATGATGGAAATCGATAGAGTAGATATCACTGAAGAGGGTTTGTGTGCGGGGAAGGGGTCAATTCGCAATATTTGGGCAAATGGCAAAATTTAGGTCAACTCTGACGTCATCAAGATGGCCGAAAAAGCTCGCTAGCTCCCGAAATACCGCGAGTTGGGAGCTCTAGTTTGTTGGACACGTCTCGGAAGAGCCGCCCGCATCCACTGATTCCATGAAAAGCACTTTTGAAAGAGGGTCAAAAATTAAAATTTCTCACAGGGAGCTCCCTGTGAGCACCGGCACTTTTGGTCCAAAAATTTTTATGCGATTTTATGATGGAAATCGATAGAGTAGATATCACTGAAGAGGGTTTGTGTGCGGGGAAGGGGTCAATTCGCAATATTTGGGCAAATGGCAAAATTTAGGTCAACTCTGACGTCATCAAGATGGCCGAAAAAGCTCGCTAGCTCCCGAAATACCGCGAGTTGGGAGCTCTAGTTTGTTGGACACGTCTCGGAAGAGCCGCCCGCATCCACTGATTCCATGAAAAGCACTTTTGAAAGAGGGTCAAAAATTAAAATTTCTCACAGGGAGCTCCCTGTGAGCACCGGCACTTTTGGTCCAAAAATTTTTATGCGATTTTATGATGGAAATCGATAGAGTAGATATCACTGAAGAGGGTTTGTGTGCGGGGAAGGGGTCAATTCGCAATATTTGGGCAAATGGCAAAATTTAGGTCAACTCTGACGTCATCAAGATGGCCGAAAAAGCTCGCTAGCTCCCGAAATACCGCGAGTTGGGAGCTCTAGTTTGTTGGACACGTCTCGGAAGAGCCGCCCGCATCCACTGATTCCATGAAAAGCACTTTTGAAAGAGGGTCAAAAATTAAAATTTCTCACAGGGAGCTCCCTGTGAGCACCGGCACTTTTGGTCCAAAAATTTTTATGCGATTTTATGATGGAAATCGATAGAGTAGATATCACTGAAGAGGGTTTGTGTGCGGGGAAGGGGTCAATTCGCAATATTTGGGCAAATGGCAAAATTTAGGTCAACTCTGACGTCATCAAGATGGCCGAAAAAGCTCGCTAGCTCCCGAAATACCGCGAGTTGGGAGCTCTAGTTTGTTGGACACGTCTCGGAAGAGCCGCCCGCATCCACTGATTCCATGAAAAGCACTTTTGAAAGAGGGTCAAAAATTAAAATTTCTCACAGGGAGCTCCCTGTGAGCACCGGCACTTTTGGTCCAAAAATTTTTATGCGATTTTATGATGGAAATCGATAGAGTAGATATCACTGAAGAGGGTTTGTGTGCGGGGAAGGGGTCAATTCGCAATATTTGGGCAAATGGCAAAATTTAGGTCAACTCTGACGTCATCAAGATGGCCGAAAAAGCTCGCTAGCTCCCGAAATACCGCGAGTTGGGAGCTCTAGTTTGTTGGACACGTCTCGGAAGAGCCGCCCGCATCCACTGATTCCATGAAAAGCACTTTTGAAAGAGGGTCAAAAATTAAAATTTCTCACAGGGAGCTCCCTGTGAGCACCGGCACTTTTGGTCCAAAAATTTTTATGCGATTTTATGATGGAAATCGATAGAGTAGATATCACTGAAGAGGGTTTGTGTGCGGGGAAGGGGTCAATTCGCAATATTTGGGCAAATGGCAAAATTTAGGTCAACTCTGACGTCATCAAGATGGCCGAAAAAGCTCGCTAGCTCCCGAAATACCGCGAGTTGGGAGCTCTAGTTTGTTGGACACGTCTCGGAAGAGCCGCCCGCATCCACCGATTCCATGAAAAGCACTTTTGAAAGAGGGTCAAAAATTAAAATTTCTCACAGGGAGCTCCCTGTGAGCACCGGCACTTTTGGTCCAAAAATTTTTATGCGATTTTATGATGGAAATCGATAGAGTAGATATCACTGAAGAGGGTTTGTGTGCGGGGAAGGGGTCAATTCGCAATATTTGGGCAAATGGCAAAATTTAGGTCAACTCTGACGTCATCAAGATGGCCGAAAAAGCTCGCTAGCTCCCGAAATACCGCGAGTTGGGAGCTCTAGTTTGTTGGACACGTCTCGGAAGAGCCGCCCGCATCCACTGATTCCATGAAAAGCACTTTTGAAAGAGGGTCAAAAATTAAAATTTCTCACAGGGAGCTCCCTGTGAGCACCGGCACTTTTGGTCCAAAAATTTTTATGCGATTTTATGATGGAAATCGATAGAGTAGATATCACTGAAGAGGGTTTGTGTGCGGGGAAGGGGTCAATTCGCAATATTTGGGCAAATGGCAAAATTTAGGTCAACTCTGACGTCATCAAGATGGCCGAAAAAGCTCGCTAGCTCCCGAAATACCGCGAGTTGGGAGCTCTAGTTTGTTGGACACGTCTCGGAAGAGCCGCCCGCATCCACTGATTCCATGAAAAGCACTTTTGAAAGAGGGTCAAAAATTAAAATTTCTCACAGGGAGCTCCCTGTGAGCACCGGCACTTTTGGTCCAAAAATTTTTATGCGATTTTATGATGGAAATCGATAGAGTAGATATCACTGAAGAGGGTTTGTGTGCGGGGAAGGGGTCAATTCGCAATATTTGGGCAAATGGCAAAATTTAGGTCAACTCTGACGTCATCAAGATGGCCGAAAAAGCTCGCTAGCTCCCGAAATACCGCGAGTTGGGAGCTCTAGTTTGTTGGACACGTCTCGGAAGAGCCGCCCGCATCCACTGATTCCATGAAAAGCACTTTTGAAAGAGGGTCAAAAATTAAAATTTCTCACAGGGAGCTCCCTGTGAGCACCGGCACTTTTGGTCCAAAAATTTTTATGCGATTTTATGATGGAAATCGATAGAGTAGATATCACTGAAGAGGGTTTGTGTGCGGGGAAGGGGTCAATTCGCAATATTTGGGCAAATGGCAAAATTTAGGTCAACTCTGACGTCATCAAGATGGCCGAAAAAGCTCGCTAGCTCCCGAAATACCGCGAGTTGGGAGCTCTAGTTTGTTGGACACGTCTCGGAAGAGCCGCCCGCATCCACCGATTCCATGAAAAGCACTTTTGAAAGAGGGTCAAAAATTAAAATTTCTCACAGGGAGCTCCCTGTGAGCACCGGCACTTTTGGTCCAAAAATTTTTATGCGATTTTATGATGGAAATCGATAGAGTAGATATCACTGAAGAGGGTTTGTGTGCGGGGAAGGGGTCAATTCGCAATATTTGGGCAAATGGCAAAATTTAGGTCAACTCTGACGTCATCAAGATGGCCGAAAAAGCTCGCTAGCTCCCGAAATACCGCGAGTTGGGAGCTCTAGTTTGTTGGACACGTCTCGGAAGAGCCGCCCGCATCCACTGATTCCATGAAAAGCACTTTTGAAAGAGGGTCAAAAATTAAAATTTCTCACAGGGAGCTCCCTGTGAGCACCGGCACTTTTGGTCCAAAAATTTTTATGCGATTTTATGATGGAAATCGATAGAGTAGATATCACTGAAGAGGGTTTGTGTGCGGGGAAGGGGTCAATTCGCAATATTTGGGCAAATGGCAAAATTTAGGTCAACTCTGACGTCATCAAGATGGCCGAAAAAGCTCGCTAGCTCCCGAAATACCGCGAGTTGGGAGCTCTAGTTTGTTGGACACGTCTCGGAAGAGCCGCCCGCATCCACCGATTCCATGAAAAGCACTTTTGAAAGAGGGTCAAAAATTAAAATTTCTCACAGGGAGCTCCCTGTGAGCACCGGCACTTTTGGTCCAAAAATTTTTATGCGATTTTATGATGGAAATCGATAGAGTAGATATCACTGAAGAGGGTTTGTGTGCGGGGAAGGGGTCAATTCGCAATATTTGGGCAAATGGCAAAATTTAGGTCAACTCTGACGTCATCAAGATGGCCGAAAAAGCTCGCTAGCTCCCGAAATACCGCGAGTTGGGAGCTCTAGTTTGTTGGACACGTCTCGGAAGAGCCGCCCGCATCCACTGATTCCATGAAAAGCACTTTTGAAAGAGGGTCAAAAATTAAAATTTCTCACAGGGAGCTCCCTGTGAGCACCGGCACTTTTGGTCCAAAAATTTTTATGCGATTTTATGATGGAAATCGATAGAGTAGATATCACTGAAGAGGGTTTGTGTGCGGGGAAGGGGTCAATTCGCAATATTTGGGCAAATGGCAAAATTTAGGTCAACTCTGACGTCATCAAGATGGCCGAAAAAGCTCGCTAGCTCCCGAAATACCGCGAGTTGGGAGCTCTAGTTTGTTGGACACGTCTCGGAAGAGCCGCCCGCATCCACTGATTCCATGAAAAGCACTTTTGAAAGAGGGTCAAAAATTAAAATTTCTCACAGGGAGCTCCCTGTGAGCACCGGCACTTTTGGTCCAAAAATTTTTATGCGATTTTATGATGGAAATCGATAGAGTAGATATCACTGAAGAGGGTTTGTGTGCGGGGAAGGGGTCAATTCGCAATATTTGGGCAAATGGCAAAATTTAGGTCAACTCTGACGTCATCAAGATGGCCGAAAAAGCTCGCTAGCTCCCGAAATACCGCGAGTTGGGAGCTCTAGTTTGTTGGACACGTCTCGGAAGAGCCGCCCGCATCCACTGATTCCATGAAAAGCACTTTTGAAAGAGGGTCAAAAATTAAAATTTCTCACAGGGAGCTCCCTGTGAGCACCGGCACTTTTGGTCCAAAAATTTTTATGCGATTTTATGATGGAAATCGATAGAGTAGATATCACTGAAGAGGGTTTGTGTGCGGGGAAGGGGTCAATTCGCAATATTTGGGCAAATGGCAAAATTTAGGTCAACTCTGACGTCATCAAGATGGCCGAAAAAGCTCGCTAGCTCCCGAAATACCGCGAGTTGGGAGCTCTAGTTTGTTGGACACGTCTCGGAAGAGCCGCCCGCATCCACTGATTCCATGAAAAGCACTTTTGAAAGAGGGTCAAAAATTAAAATTTCTCACAGGGAGCTCCCTGTGAGCACCGGCACTTTTGGTCCAAAAATTTTTATGCGATTTTATGATGGAAATCGATAGAGTAGATATCACTGAAGAGGGTTTGTGTGCGGGGAAGGGGTCAATTCGCAATATTTGGGCAAATGGCAAAATTTAGGTCAACTCTGACGTCATCAAGATGGCCGAAAAAGCTCGCTAGCTCCCGAAATACCGCGAGTTGGGAGCTCTAGTTTGTTGGACACGTCTCGGAAGAGCCGCCCGCATCCACTGATTCCATGAAAAGCACTTTTGAAAGAGGGTCAAAAATTAAAATTTCTCACAGGGAGCTCCCTGTGAGCACCGGCACTTTTGGTCCAAAAATTTTTATGCGATTTTATGATGGAAATCGATAGAGTAGATATCACTGAAGAGGGTTTGTGTGCGGGGAAGGGGTCAATTCGCAATATTTGGGCAAATGGCAAAATTTAGGTCAACTCTGACGTCATCAAGATGGCCGAAAAAGCTCGCTAGCTCCCGAAATACCGCGAGTTGGGAGCTCTAGTTTGTTGGACACGTCTCGGAAGAGCCGCCCGCATCCACTGATTCCATGAAAAGCACTTTTGAAAGAGGGTCAAAAATTAAAATTTCTCACAGGGAGCTCCCTGTGAGCACCGGCACTTTTGGTCCAAAAATTTTTATGCGATTTTATGATGGAAATCGATAGAGTAGATATCACTGAAGAGGGTTTGTGTGCGGGGAAGGGGTCAATTCGCAATATTTGGGCAAATGGCAAAATTTAGGTCAACTCTGACGTCATCAAGATGGCCGAAAAAGCTCGCTAGCTCCCGAAATACCGCGAGTTGGGAGCTCTAGTTTGTTGGACACGTCTCGGAAGAGCCGCCCGCATCCACTGATTCCATGAAAAGCACTTTTGAAAGAGGGTCAAAAATTAAAATTTCTCACAGGGAGCTCCCTGTGAGCACCGGCACTTTTGGTCCAAAAATTTTTATGCGATTTTATGATGGAAATCGATAGAGTAGATATCACTGAAGAGGGTTTGTGTGCGGGGAAGGGGTCAATTCGCAATATTTGGGCAAATGGCAAAATTTAGGTCAACTCTGACGTCATCAAGATGGCCGAAAAAGCTCGCTAGCTCCCGAAATACCGCGAGTTGGGAGCTCTAGTTTGTTGGACACGTCTCGGAAGAGCCGCCCGCATCCACCGATTCCATGAAAAGCACTTTTGAAAGAGGGTCAAAAATTAAAATTTCTCACAGGGAGCTCCCTGTGAGCACCGGCACTTTTGGTCCAAAAATTTTTATGCGATTTTATGATGGAAATCGATAGAGTAGATATCACTGAAGAGGGTTTGTGTGCGGGGAAGGGGTCAATTCGCAATATTTGGGCAAATGGCAAAATTTAGGTCAACTCTGACGTCATCAAGATGGCCGAAAAAGCTCGCTAGCTCCCGAAATACCGCGAGTTGGGAGCTCTAGTTTGTTGGACACGTCTCGGAAGAGCCGCCCGCATCCACCGATTCCATGAAAAGCACTTTTGAAAGAGGGTCAAAAATTAAAATTTCTCACAGGGAGCTCCCTGTGAGCACCGGCACTTTTGGTCCAAAAATTTTTATGCGATTTTATGATGGAAATCGATAGAGTAGATATCACTGAAGAGGGTTTGTGTGCGGGGAAGGGGTCAATTCGCAATATTTGGGCAAATGGCAAAATTTAGGTCAACTCTGACGTCATCAAGATGGCCGAAAAAGCTCGCTAGCTCCCGAAATACCGCGAGTTGGGAGCTCTAGTTTGTTGGACACGTCTCGGAAGAGCCGCCCGCATCCACTGATTCCATGAAAAGCACTTTTGAAAGAGGGTCAAAAATTAAAATTTCTCACAGGGAGCTCCCTGTGAGCACCGGCACTTTTGGTCCAAAAATTTTTATGCGATTTTATGATGGAAATCGATAGAGTAGATATCACTGAAGAGGGTTTGTGTGCGGGGAAGGGGTCAATTCGCAATATTTGGGCAAATGGCAAAATTTAGGTCAACTCTGACGTCATCAAGATGGCCGAAAAAGCTCGCTAGCTCCCGAAATACCGCGAGTTGGGAGCTCTAGTTTGTTGGACACGTCTCGGAAGAGCCGCCCGCATCCACTGATTCCATGAAAAGCACTTTTGAAAGAGGGTCAAAAATTAAAATTTCTCACAGGGAGCTCCCTGTGAGCACCGGCACTTTTGGTCCAAAAATTTTTATGCGATTTTATGATGGAAATCGATAGAGTAGATATCACTGAAGAGGGTTTGTGTGCGGGGAAGGGGTCAATTCGCAATATTTGGGCAAATGGCAAAATTTAGGTCAACTCTGACGTCATCAAGATGGCCGAAAAAGCTCGCTAGCTCCCGAAATACCGCGAGTTGGGAGCTCTAGTTTGTTGGACACGTCTCGGAAGAGCCGCCCGCATCCACTGATTCCATGAAAAGCACTTTTGAAAGAGGGTCAAAAATTAAAATTTCTCACAGGGAGCTCCCTGTGAGCACCGGCACTTTTGGTCCAAAAATTTTTATGCGATTTTATGATGGAAATCGATAGAGTAGATATCACTGAAGAGGGTTTGTGTGCGGGGAAGGGGTCAATTCGCAATATTTGGGCAAATGGCAAAATTTAGGTCAACTCTGACGTCATCAAGATGGCCGAAAAAGCTCGCTAGCTCCCGAAATACCGCGAGTTGGGAGCTCTAGTTTGTTGGACACGTCTCGGAAGAGCCGCCCGCATCCACTGATTCCATGAAAAGCACTTTTGAAAGAGGGTCAAAAATTAAAATTTCTCACAGGGAGCTCCCTGTGAGCACCGGCACTTTTGGTCCAAAAATTTTTATGCGATTTTATGATGGAAATCGATAGAGTAGATATCACTGAAGAGGGTTTGTGTGCGGGGAAGGGGTCAATTCGCAATATTTGGGCAAATGGCAAAATTTAGGTCAACTCTGACGTCATCAAGATGGCCGAAAAAGCTCGCTAGCTCCCGAAATACCGCGAGTTGGGAGCTCTAGTTTGTTGGACACGTCTCGGAAGAGCCGCCCGCATCCACCGATTCCATGAAAAGCACTTTTGAAAGAGGGTCAAAAATTAAAATTTCTCACA
Source organism: Marthasterias glacialis (assembly GCA_911728455.2). Classification (NCBI taxonomy): domain Eukaryota; kingdom Metazoa; phylum Echinodermata; class Asteroidea; order Forcipulatida; family Asteriidae; genus Marthasterias; species Marthasterias glacialis. The sequence continues at coordinate 16,794 of CAJVRT020000005.1, forward strand.
GGGAGCTCCCTGTGAGCACCGGCACTTTTGGTCCAAAAATTTTTATGCGATTTTATGATGGAAATCGATAGAGTAGATATCACTGAAGAGGGTTTGTGTGCGGGGAAGGGGTCAATTCGCAATATTTGGGCAAATGGCAAAATTTAGGTCAACTCTGACGTCATCAAGATGGCCGAAAAAGCTCGCTAGCTCCCGAAATACCGCGAGTTGGGAGCTCTAGTTTGTTGGACACGTCTCGGAAGAGCCGCCCGCATCCACCGATTCCATGAAAAGCACTTTTGAAAGAGGGTCAAAAATTAAAATTTCTCACAGGGAGCTCCCTGTGAGCACCGGCACTTTTGGTCCAAAAATTTTTATGCGATTTTATGATGGAAATCGATAGAGTAGATATCACTGAAGAGGGTTTGTGTGCGGGGAAGGGGTCAATTCGCAATATTTGGGCAAATGGCAAAATTTAGGTCAACTCTGACGTCATCAAGATGGCCGAAAAAGCTCGCTAGCTCCCGAAATACCGCGAGTTGGGAGCTCTAGTTTGTTGGACACGTCTCGGAAGAGCCGCCCGCATCCACTGATTCCATGAAAAGCACTTTTGAAAGAGGGTCAAAAATTAAAATTTCTCACAGGGAGCTCCCTGTGAGCACCGGCACTTTTGGTCCAAAAATTTTTATGCGATTTTATGATGGAAATCGATAGAGTAGATATCACTGAAGAGGGTTTGTGTGCGGGGAAGGGGTCAATTCGCAATATTTGGGCAAATGGCAAAATTTAGGTCAACTCTGACGTCATCAAGATGGCCGAAAAAGCTCGCTAGCTCCCGAAATACCGCGAGTTGGGAGCTCTAGTTTGTTGGACACGTCTCGGAAGAGCCGCCCGCATCCACTGATTCCATGAAAAGCACTTTTGAAAGAGGGTCAAAAATTAAAATTTCTCACAGGGAGCTCCCTGTGAGCACCGGCACTTTTGGTCCAAAAATTTTTATGCGATTTTATGATGGAAATCGATAGAGTAGATATCACTGAAGAGGGTTTGTGTGCGGGGAAGGGGTCAATTCGCAATATTTGGGCAAATGGCAAAATTTAGGTCAACTCTGACGTCATCAAGATGGCCGAAAAAGCTCGCTAGCTCCCGAAATACCGCGAGTTGGGAGCTCTAGTTTGTTGGACACGTCTCGGAAGAGCCGCCCGCATCCACCGATTCCATGAAAAGCACTTTTGAAAGAGGGTCAAAAATTAAAATTTCTCACAGGGAGCTCCCTGTGAGCACCGGCACTTTTGGTCCAAAAATTTTTATGCGATTTTATGATGGAAATCGATAGAGTAGATATCACTGAAGAGGGTTTGTGTGCGGGGAAGGGGTCAATTCGCAATATTTGGGCAAATGGCAAAATTTAGGTCAACTCTGACGTCATCAAGATGGCCGAAAAAGCTCGCTAGCTCCCGAAATACCGCGAGTTGGGAGCTCTAGTTTGTTGGACACGTCTCGGAAGAGCCGCCCGCATCCACCGATTCCATGAAAAGCACTTTTGAAAGAGGGTCAAAAATTAAAATTTCTCACAGGGAGCTCCCTGTGAGCACCGGCACTTTTGGTCCAAAAATTTTTATGCGATTTTATGATGGAAATCGATAGAGTAGATATCACTGAAGAGGGTTTGTGTGCGGGGAAGGGGTCAATTCGCAATATTTGGGCAAATGGCAAAATTTAGGTCAACTCTGACGTCATCAAGATGGCCGAAAAAGCTCGCTAGCTCCCGAAATACCGCGAGTTGGGAGCTCTAGTTTGTTGGACACGTCTCGGAAGAGCCGCCCGCATCCACTGATTCCATGAAAAGCACTTTTGAAAGAGGGTCAAAAATTAAAATTTCTCACAGGGAGCTCCCTGTGAGCACCGGCACTTTTGGTCCAAAAATTTTTATGCGATTTTATGATGGAAATCGATAGAGTAGATATCACTGAAGAGGGTTTGTGTGCGGGGAAGGGGTCAATTCGCAATATTTGGGCAAATGGCAAAATTTAGGTCAACTCTGACGTCATCAAGATGGCCGAAAAAGCTCGCTAGCTCCCGAAATACCGCGAGTTGGGAGCTCTAGTTTGTTGGACACGTCTCGGAAGAGCCGCCCGCATCCACCGATTCCATGAAAAGCACTTTTGAAAGAGGGTCAAAAATTAAAATTTCTCACAGGGAGCTCCCTGTGAGCACCGGCACTTTTGGTCCAAAAATTTTTATGCGATTTTATGATGGAAATCGATAGAGTAGATATCACTGAAGAGGGTTTGTGTGCGGGGAAGGGGTCAATTCGCAATATTTGGGCAAATGGCAAAATTTAGGTCAACTCTGACGTCATCAAGATGGCCGAAAAAGCTCGCTAGCTCCCGAAATACCGCGAGTTGGGAGCTCTAGTTTGTTGGACACGTCTCGGAAGAGCCGCCCGCATCCACCGATTCCATGAAAAGCACTTTTGAAAGAGGGTCAAAAATTAAAATTTCTCACAGGGAGCTCCCTGTGAGCACCGGCACTTTTGGTCCAAAAATTTTTATGCGATTTTATGATGGAAATCGATAGAGTAGATATCACTGAAGAGGGTTTGTGTGCGGGGAAGGGGTCAATTCGCAATATTTGGGCAAATGGCAAAATTTAGGTCAACTCTGACGTCATCAAGATGGCCGAAAAAGCTCGCTAGCTCCCGAAATACCGCGAGTTGGGAGCTCTAGTTTGTTGGACACGTCTCGGAAGAGCCGCCCGCATCCACTGATTCCATGAAAAGCACTTTTGAAAGAGGGTCAAAAATTAAAATTTCTCACAGGGAGCTCCCTGTGAGCACCGGCACTTTTGGTCCAAAAATTTTTATGCGATTTTATGATGGAAATCGATAGAGTAGATATCACTGAAGAGGGTTTGTGTGCGGGGAAGGGGTCAATTCGCAATATTTGGGCAAATGGCAAAATTTAGGTCAACTCTGACGTCATCAAGATGGCCGAAAAAGCTCGCTAGCTCCCGAAATACCGCGAGTTGGGAGCTCTAGTTTGTTGGACACGTCTCGGAAGAGCCGCCCGCATCCACCGATTCCATGAAAAGCACTTTTGAAAGAGGGTCAAAAATTAAAATTTCTCACAGGGAGCTCCCTGTGAGCACCGGCACTTTTGGTCCAAAAATTTTTATGCGATTTTATGATGGAAATCGATAGAGTAGATATCACTGAAGAGGGTTTGTGTGCGGGGAAGGGGTCAATTCGCAATATTTGGGCAAATGGCAAAATTTAGGTCAACTCTGACGTCATCAAGATGGCCGAAAAAGCTCGCTAGCTCCCGAAATACCGCGAGTTGGGAGCTCTAGTTTGTTGGACACGTCTCGGAAGAGCCGCCCGCATCCACCGATTCCATGAAAAGCACTTTTGAAAGAGGGTCAAAAATTAAAATTTCTCACAGGGAGCTCCCTGTGAGCACCGGCACTTTTGGTCCAAAAATTTTTATGCGATTTTATGATGGAAATCGATAGAGTAGATATCACTGAAGAGGGTTTGTGTGCGGGGAAGGGGTCAATTCGCAATATTTGGGCAAATGGCAAAATTTAGGTCAACTCTGACGTCATCAAGATGGCCGAAAAAGCTCGCTAGCTCCCGAAATACCGCGAGTTGGGAGCTCTAGTTTGTTGGACACGTCTCGGAAGAGCCGCCCGCATCCACCGATTCCATGAAAAGCACTTTTGAAAGAGGGTCAAAAATTAAAATTTCTCACAGGGAGCTCCCTGTGAGCACCGGCACTTTTGGTCCAAAAATTTTTATGCGATTTTATGATGGAAATCGATAGAGTAGATATCACTGAAGAGGGTTTGTGTGCGGGGAAGGGGTCAATTCGCAATATTTGGGCAAATGGCAAAATTTAGGTCAACTCTGACGTCATCAAGATGGCCGAAAAAGCTCGCTAGCTCCCGAAATACCGCGAGTTGGGAGCTCTAGTTTGTTGGACACGTCTCGGAAGAGCCGCCCGCATCCACTGATTCCATGAAAAGCACTTTTGAAAGAGGGTCAAAAATTAAAATTTCTCACAGGGAGCTCCCTGTGAGCACCGGCACTTTTGGTCCAAAAATTTTTATGCGATTTTATGATGGAAATCGATAGAGTAGATATCACTGAAGAGGGTTTGTGTGCGGGGAAGGGGTCAATTCGCAATATTTGGGCAAATGGCAAAATTTAGGTCAACTCTGACGTCATCAAGATGGCCGAAAAAGCTCGCTAGCTCCCGAAATACCGCGAGTTGGGAGCTCTAGTTTGTTGGACACGTCTCGGAAGAGCCGCCCGCATCCACCGATTCCATGAAAAGCACTTTTGAAAGAGGGTCAAAAATTAAAATTTCTCACAGGGAGCTCCCTGTGAGCACCGGCACTTTTGGTCCAAAAATTTTTATGCGATTTTATGATGGAAATCGATAGAGTAGATATCACTGAAGAGGGTTTGTGTGCGGGGAAGGGGTCAATTCGCAATATTTGGGCAAATGGCAAAATTTAGGTCAACTCTGACGTCATCAAGATGGCCGAAAAAGCTCGCTAGCTCCCGAAATACCGCGAGTTGGGAGCTCTAGTTTGTTGGACACGTCTCGGAAGAGCCGCCCGCATCCACCGATTCCATGAAAAGCACTTTTGAAAGAGGGTCAAAAATTAAAATTTCTCACAGGGAGCTCCCTGTGAGCACCGGCACTTTTGGTCCAAAAATTTTTATGCGATTTTATGATGGAAATCGATAGAGTAGATATCACTGAAGAGGGTTTGTGTGCGGGGAAGGGGTCAATTCGCAATATTTGGGCAAATGGCAAAATTTAGGTCAACTCTGACGTCATCAAGATGGCCGAAAAAGCTCGCTAGCTCCCGAAATACCGCGAGTTGGGAGCTCTAGTTTGTTGGACACGTCTCGGAAGAGCCGCCCGCATCCACTGATTCCATGAAAAGCACTTTTGAAAGAGGGTCAAAAATTAAAATTTCTCACAGGGAGCTCCCTGTGAGCACCGGCACTTTTGGTCCAAAAATTTTTATGCGATTTTATGATGGAAATCGATAGAGTAGATATCACTGAAGAGGGTTTGTGTGCGGGGAAGGGGTCAATTCGCAATATTTGGGCAAATGGCAAAATTTAGGTCAACTCTGACGTCATCAAGATGGCCGAAAAAGCTCGCTAGCTCCCGAAATACCGCGAGTTGGGAGCTCTAGTTTGTTGGACACGTCTCGGAAGAGCCGCCCGCATCCACCGATTCCATGAAAAGCACTTTTGAAAGAGGGTCAAAAATTAAAATTTCTCACAGGGAGCTCCCTGTGAGCACCGGCACTTTTGGTCCAAAAATTTTTATGCGATTTTATGATGGAAATCGATAGAGTAGATATCACTGAAGAGGGTTTGTGTGCGGGGAAGGGGTCAATTCGCAATATTTGGGCAAATGGCAAAATTTAGGTCAACTCTGACGTCATCAAGATGGCCGAAAAAGCTCGCTAGCTCCCGAAATACCGCGAGTTGGGAGCTCTAGTTTGTTGGACACGTCTCGGAAGAGCCGCCCGCATCCACCGATTCCATGAAAAGCACTTTTGAAAGAGGGTCAAAAATTAAAATTTCTCACAGGGAGCTCCCTGTGAGCACCGGCACTTTTGGTCCAAAAATTTTTATGCGATTTTATGATGGAAATCGATAGAGTAGATATCACTGAAGAGGGTTTGTGTGCGGGGAAGGGGTCAATTCGCAATATTTGGGCAAATGGCAAAATTTAGGTCAACTCTGACGTCATCAAGATGGCCGAAAAAGCTCGCTAGCTCCCGAAATACCGCGAGTTGGGAGCTCTAGTTTGTTGGACACGTCTCGGAAGAGCCGCCCGCATCCACTGATTCCATGAAAAGCACTTTTGAAAGAGGGTCAAAAATTAAAATTTCTCACAGGGAGCTCCCTGTGAGCACCGGCACTTTTGGTCCAAAAATTTTTATGCGATTTTATGATGGAAATCGATAGAGTAGATATCACTGAAGAGGGTTTGTGTGCGGGGAAGGGGTCAATTCGCAATATTTGGGCAAATGGCAAAATTTAGGTCAACTCTGACGTCATCAAGATGGCCGAAAAAGCTCGCTAGCTCCCGAAATACCGCGAGTTGGGAGCTCTAGTTTGTTGGACACGTCTCGGAAGAGCCGCCCGCATCCACTGATTCCATGAAAAGCACTTTTGAAAGAGGGTCAAAAATTAAAATTTCTCACAGGGAGCTCCCTGTGAGCACCGGCACTTTTGGTCCAAAAATTTTTATGCGATTTTATGATGGAAATCGATAGAGTAGATATCACTGAAGAGGGTTTGTGTGCGGGGAAGGGGTCAATTCGCAATATTTGGGCAAATGGCAAAATTTAGGTCAACTCTGACGTCATCAAGATGGCCGAAAAAGCTCGCTAGCTCCCGAAATACCGCGAGTTGGGAGCTCTAGTTTGTTGGACACGTCTCGGAAGAGCCGCCCGCATCCACTGATTCCATGAAAAGCACTTTTGAAAGAGGGTCAAAAATTAAAATTTCTCACAGGGAGCTCCCTGTGAGCACCGGCACTTTTGGTCCAAAAATTTTTATGCGATTTTATGATGGAAATCGATAGAGTAGATATCACTGAAGAGGGTTTGTGTGCGGGGAAGGGGTCAATTCGCAATATTTGGGCAAATGGCAAAATTTAGGTCAACTCTGACGTCATCAAGATGGCCGAAAAAGCTCGCTAGCTCCCGAAATACCGCGAGTTGGGAGCTCTAGTTTGTTGGACACGTCTCGGAAGAGCCGCCCGCATCCACCGATTCCATGAAAAGCACTTTTGAAAGAGGGTCAAAAATTAAAATTTCTCACAGGGAGCTCCCTGTGAGCACCGGCACTTTTGGTCCAAAAATTTTTATGCGATTTTATGATGGAAATCGATAGAGTAGATATCACTGAAGAGGGTTTGTGTGCGGGGAAGGGGTCAATTCGCAATATTTGGGCAAATGGCAAAATTTAGGTCAACTCTGACGTCATCAAGATGGCCGAAAAAGCTCGCTAGCTCCCGAAATACCGCGAGTTGGGAGCTCTAGTTTGTTGGACACGTCTCGGAAGAGCCGCCCGCATCCACTGATTCCATGAAAAGCACTTTTGAAAGAGGGTCAAAAATTAAAATTTCTCACAGGGAGCTCCCTGTGAGCACCGGCACTTTTGGTCCAAAAATGTTTATGCGATTTTATGATGGAAATCGATAGAGTAGATATCACTGAAGAGGGTTTGTGTGCGGGGAAGGGGTCAATTCGCAATATTTGGGCAAATGGCAAAATTTAGGTCAACTCTGACGTCATCAAGATGGCCGAAAAAGCTCGCTAGCTCCCGAAATACCGCGAGTTGGGAGCTCTAGTTTGTTGGACACGTCTCGGAAGAGCCGCCCGCATCCACTGATTCCATGAAAAGCACTTTTGAAAGAGGGTCAAAAATTAAAATTTCTCACAGGGAGCTCCCTGTGAGCACCGGCACTTTTGGTCCAAAAATTTTTATGCGATTTTATGATGGAAATCGATAGAGTAGATATCACTGAAGAGGGTTTGTGTGCGGGGAAGGGGTCAATTCGCAATATTTGGGCAAATGGCAAAATTTAGGTCAACTCTGACGTCATCAAGATGGCCGAAAAAGCTCGCTAGCTCCCGAAATACCGCGAGTTGGGAGCTCTAGTTTGTTGGACACGTCTCGGAAGAGCCGCCCGCATCCACCGATTCCATGAAAAGCACTTTTGAAAGAGGGTCAAAAATTAAAATTTCTCACAGGGAGCTCCCTGTGAGCACCGGCACTTTTGGTCCAAAAATTTTTATGCGATTTTATGATGGAAATCGATAGAGTAGATATCACTGAAGAGGGTTTGTGTGCGGGGAAGGGGTCAATTCGCAATATTTGGGCAAATGGCAAAATTTAGGTCAACTCTGACGTCATCAAGATGGCCGAAAAAGCTCGCTAGCTCCCGAAATACCGCGAGTTGGGAGCTCTAGTTTGTTGGACACGTCTCGGAAGAGCCGCCCGCATCCACTGATTCCATGAAAAGCACTTTTGAAAGAGGGTCAAAAATTAAAATTTCTCACAGGGAGCTCCCTGTGAGCACCGGCACTTTTGGTCCAAAAATTTTTATGCGATTTTATGATGGAAATCGATAGAGTAGATATCACTGAAGAGGGTTTGTGTGCGGGGAAGGGGTCAATTCGCAATATTTGGGCAAATGGCAAAATTTAGGTCAACTCTGACGTCATCAAGATGGCCGAAAAAGCTCGCTAGCTCCCGAAATACCGCGAGTTGGGAGCTCTAGTTTGTTGGACACGTCTCGGAAGAGCCGCCCGCATCCACCGATTCCATGAAAAGCACTTTTGAAAGAGGGTCAAAAATTAAAATTTCTCACAGGGAGCTCCCTGTGAGCACCGGCACTTTTGGTCCAAAAATTTTTATGCGATTTTATGATGGAAATCGATAGAGTAGATATCACTGAAGAGGGTTTGTGTGCGGGGAAGGGGTCAATTCGCAATATTTGGGCAAATGGCAAAATTTAGGTCAACTCTGACGTCATCAAGATGGCCGAAAAAGCTCGCTAGCTCCCGAAATACCGCGAGTTGGGAGCTCTAGTTTGTTGGACACGTCTCGGAAGAGCCGCCCGCATCCACCGATTCCATGAAAAGCACTTTTGAAAGAGGGTCAAAAATTAAAATTTCTCACAGGGAGCTCCCTGTGAGCACCGGCACTTTTGGTCCAAAAATTTTTATGCGATTTTATGATGGAAATCGATAGAGTAGATATCACTGAAGAGGGTTTGTGTGCGGGGAAGGGGTCAATTCGCAATATTTGGGCAAATGGCAAAATTTAGGTCAACTCTGACGTCATCAAGATGGCCGAAAAAGCTCGCTAGCTCCCGAAATACCGCGAGTTGGGAGCTCTAGTTTGTTGGACACGTCTCGGAAGAGCCGCCCGCATCCACTGATTCCATGAAAAGCACTTTTGAAAGAGGGTCAAAAATTAAAATTTCTCACAGGGAGCTCCCTGTGAGCACCGGCACTTTTGGTCCAAAAATTTTTATGCGATTTTATGATGGAAATCGATAGAGTAGATATCACTGAAGAGGGTTTGTGTGCGGGGAAGGGGTCAATTCGCAATATTTGGGCAAATGGCAAAATTTAGGTCAACTCTGACGTCATCAAGATGGCCGAAAAAGCTCGCTAGCTCCCGAAATACCGCGAGTTGGGAGCTCTAGTTTGTTGGACACGTCTCGGAAGAGCCGCCCGCATCCACCGATTCCATGAAAAGCACTTTTGAAAGAGGGTCAAAAATTAAAATTTCTCACAGGGAGCTCCCTGTGAGCACCGGCACTTTTGGTCCAAAAATTTTTATGCGATTTTATGATGGAAATCGATAGAGTAGATATCACTGAAGAGGGTTTGTGTGCGGGGAAGGGGTCAATTCGCAATATTTGGGCAAATGGCAAAATTTAGGTCAACTCTGACGTCATCAAGATGGCCGAAAAAGCTCGCTAGCTCCCGAAATACCGCGAGTTGGGAGCTCTAGTTTGTTGGACACGTCTCGGAAGAGCCGCCCGCATCCACCGATTCCATGAAAAGCACTTTTGAAAGAGGGTCAAAAATTAAAATTTCTCACAGGGAGCTCCCTGTGAGCACCGGCACTTTTGGTCCAAAAATTTTTATGCGATTTTATGATGGAAATCGATAGAGTAGATATCACTGAAGAGGGTTTGTGTGCGGGGAAGGGGTCAATTCGCAATATTTGGGCAAATGGCAAAATTTAGGTCAACTCTGACGTCATCAAGATGGCCGAAAAAGCTCGCTAGCTCCCGAAATACCGCGAGTTGGGAGCTCTAGTTTGTTGGACACGTCTCGGAAGAGCCGCCCGCATCCACTGATTCCATGAAAAGCACTTTTGAAAGAGGGTCAAAAATTAAAATTTCTCACAGGGAGCTCCCTGTGAGCACCGGCACTTTTGGTCCAAAAATTTTTATGCGATTTTATGATGGAAATCGATAGAGTAGATATCACTGAAGAGGGTTTGTGTGCGGGGAAGGGGTCAATTCGCAATATTTGGGCAAATGGCAAAATTTAGGTCAACTCTGACGTCATCAAGATGGCCGAAAAAGCTCGCTAGCTCCCGAAATACCGCGAGTTGGGAGCTCTAGTTTGTTGGACACGTCTCGGAAGAGCCGCCCGCATCCACCGATTCCATGAAAAGCACTTTTGAAAGAGGGTCAAAAATTAAAATTTCTCACAGGGAGCTCCCTGTGAGCACCGGCACTTTTGGTCCAAAAATTTTTATGCGATTTTATGATGGAAATCGATAGAGTAGATATCACTGAAGAGGGTTTGTGTGCGGGGAAGGGGTCAATTCGCAATATTTGGGCAAATGGCAAAATTTAGGTCAACTCTGACGTCATCAAGATGGCCGAAAAAGCTCGCTAGCTCCCGAAATACCGCGAGTTGGGAGCTCTAGTTTGTTGGACACGTCTCGGAAGAGCCGCCCGCATCCACCGATTCCATGAAAAGCACTTTTGAAAGAGGGTCAAAAATTAAAATTTCTCACAGGGAGCTCCCTGTGAGCACCGGCACTTTTGGTCCAAAAATTTTTATGCGATTTTATGATGGAAATCGATAGAGTAGATATCACTGAAGAGGGTTTGTGTGCGGGGAAGGGGTCAATTCGCAATATTTGGGCAAATGGCAAAATTTAGGTCAACTCTGACGTCATCAAGATGGCCGAAAAAGCTCGCTAGCTCCCGAAATACCGCGAGTTGGGAGCTCTAGTTTGTTGGACACGTCTCGGAAGAGCCGCCCGCATCCACCGATTCCATGAAAAGCACTTTTGAAAGAGGGTCAAAAATTAAAATTTCTCACAGGGAGCTCCCTGTGAGCACCGGCACTTTTGGTCCAAAAATTTTTATGCGATTTTATGATGGAAATCGATAGAGTAGATATCACTGAAGAGGGTTTGTGTGCGGGGAAGGGGTCAATTCGCAATATTTGGGCAAATGGCAAAATTTAGGTCAACTCTGACGTCATCAAGATGGCCGAAAAAGCTCGCTAGCTCCCGAAATACCGCGAGTTGGGAGCTCTAGTTTGTTGGACACGTCTCGGAAGAGCCGCCCGCATCCACTGATTCCATGAAAAGCACTTTTGAAAGAGGGTCAAAAATTAAAATTTCTCACAGGGAGCTCCCTGTGAGCACCGGCACTTTTGGTCCAAAAATTTTTATGCGATTTTATGATGGAAATCGATAGAGTAGATATCACTGAAGAGGGTTTGTGTGCGGGGAAGGGGTCAATTCGCAATATTTGGGCAAACGGCAAAATTTAGGTCAACTCTGACGTCATCAAGATGGCCGAAAAAGCTCGCTAGCTCCCGAAATACCGCGAGTTGGGAGCTCTAGTTTGTTGGACACGTCTCGGAAGAGCCGCCCGCATCCACTGATTCCATGAAAAGCACTTTTGAAAGAGGGTCAAAAATTAAAATTTCTCACAGGGAGCTCCCTGTGAGCACCGGCACTTTTGGTCCAAAAATTTTTATGCGATTTTATGATGGAAATCGATAGAGTAGATATCACTGAAGAGGGTTTGTGTGCGGGGAAGGGGTCAATTCGCAATATTTGGGCAAATGGCAAAATTTAGGTCAACTCTGACGTCATCAAGATGGCCGAAAAAGCTCGCTAGCTCCCGAAATACCGCGAGTTGGGAGCTCTAGTTTGTTGGACACGTCTCGGAAGAGCCGCCCGCATCCACCGATTCCATGAAAAGCACTTTTGAAAGAGGGTCAAAAATTAAAATTTCTCACAGGGAGCTCCCTGTGAGCACCGGCACTTTTGGTCCAAAAATTTTTATGCGATTTTATGATGGAAATCGATAGAGTAGATATCACTGAAGAGGGTTTGTGTGCGGGGAAGGGGTCAATTCGCAATATTTGGGCAAATGGCAAAATTTAGGTCAACTCTGACGTCATCAAGATGGCCGAAAAAGCTCGCTAGCTCCCGAAATACCGCGAGTTGGGAGCTCTAGTTTGTTGGACACGTCTCGGAAGAGCCGCCCGCATCCACTGATTCCATGAAAAGCACTTTTGAAAGAGGGTCAAAAATTAAAATTTCTCACAGGGAGCTCCCTGTGAGCACCGGCACTTTTGGTCCAAAAATTTTTATGCGATTTTATGATGGAAATCGATAGAGTAGATATCACTGAAGAGGGTTTGTGTGCGGGGAAGGGGTCAATTCGCAATATTTGGGCAAATGGCAAAATTTAGGTCAACTCTGACGTCATCAAGATGGCCGAAAAAGCTCGCTAGCTCCCGAAATACCGCGAGTTGGGAGCTCTAGTTTGTTGGACACGTCTCGGAAGAGCCGCCCGCATCCACCGATTCCATGAAAAGCACTTTTGAAAGAGGGTCAAAAATTAAAATTTCTCACAGGGAGCTCCCTGTGAGCACCGGCACTTTTGGTCCAAAAATTTTTATGCGATTTTATGATGGAAATCGATAGAGTAGATATCACTGAAGAGGGTTTGTGTGCGGGGAAGGGGTCAATTCGCAATATTTGGGCAAATGGCAAAATTTAGGTCAACTCTGACGTCATCAAGATGGCCGAAAAAGCTCGCTAGCTCCCGAAATACCGCGAGTTGGGAGCTCTAGTTTGTTGGACACGTCTCGGAAGAGCCGCCCGCATCCACCGATTCCATGAAAAGCACTTTTGAAAGAGGGTCAAAAATTAAAATTTCTCACAGGGAGCTCCCTGTGAGCACCGGCACTTTTGGTCCAAAAATTTTTATGCGATTTTATGATGGAAATCGATAGAGTAGATATCACTGAAGAGGGTTTGTGTGCGGGGAAGGGGTCAATTCGCAATATTTGGGCAAATGGCAAAATTTAGGTCAACTCTGACGTCATCAAGATGGCCGAAAAAGCTCGCTAGCTCCCGAAATACCGCGAGTTGGGAGCTCTAGTTTGTTGGACACGTCTCGGAAGAGCCGCCCGCATCCACTGATTCCATGAAAAGCACTTTTGAAAGAGGGTCAAAAATTAAAATTTCTCACAGGGAGCTCCCTGTGAGCACCGGCACTTTTGGTCCAAAAATTTTTATGCGATTTTATGATGGAAATCGATAGAGTAGATATCACTGAAGAGGGTTTGTGTGCGGGGAAGGGGTCAATTCGCAATATTTGGGCAAATGGCAAAATTTAGGTCAACTCTGACGTCATCAAGATGGCCGAAAAAGCTCGCTAGCTCCCGAAATACCGCGAGTTGGGAGCTCTAGTTTGTTGGACACGTCTCGGAAGAGCCGCCCGCATCCACCGATTCCATGAAAAGCACTTTTGAAAGAGGGTCAAAAATTAAAATTTCTCACAGGGAGCTCCCTGTGAGCACCGGCACTTTTGGTCCAAAAATTTTTATGCGATTTTATGATGGAAATCGATAGAGTAGATATCACTGAAGAGGGTTTGTGTGCGGGGAAGGGGTCAATTCGCAATATTTGGGCAAATGGCAAAATTTAGGTCAACTCTGACGTCATCAAGATGGCCGAAAAAGCTCGCTAGCTCCCGAAATACCGCGAGTTGGGAGCTCTAGTTTGTTGGACACGTCTCGGAAGAGCCGCCCGCATCCACCGATTCCATGAAAAGCACTTTTGAAAGAGGGTCAAAAATTAAAATTTCTCACAGGGAGCTCCCTGTGAGCACCGGCACTTTTGGTCCAAAAATTTTTATGCGATTTTATGATGGAAATCGATAGAGTAGATATCACTGAAGAGGGTTTGTGTGCGGGGAAGGGGTCAATTCGCAATATTTGGGCAAATGGCAAAATTTAGGTCAACTCTGACGTCATCAAGATGGCCGAAAAAGCTCGCTAGCTCCCGAAATACCGCGAGTTGGGAGCTCTAGTTTGTTGGACACGTCTCGGAAGAGCCGCCCGCATCCACCGATTCCATGAAAAGCACTTTTGAAAGAGGGTCAAAAATTAAAATTTCTCACAGGGAGCTCCCTGTGAGCACCGGCACTTTTGGTCCAAAAATTTTTATGCGATTTTATGATGGAAATCGATAGAGTAGATATCACTGAAGAGGGTTTGTGTGCGGGGAAGGGGTCAATTCGCAATATTTGGGCAAATGGCAAAATTTAGGTCAACTCTGACGTCATCAAGATGGCCGAAAAAGCTCGCTAGCTCCCGAAATACCGCGAGTTGGGAGCTCTAGTTTGTTGGACACGTCTCGGAAGAGCCGCCCGCATCCACTGATTCCATGAAAAGCACTTTTGAAAGAGGGTCAAAAATTAAAATTTCTCACAGGGAGCTCCCTGTGAGCACCGGCACTTTTGGTCCAAAAATGTTTATGCGATTTTATGATGGAAATCGATAGAGTAGATATCACTGAAGAGGGTTTGTGTGCGGGGAAGGGGTCAATTCGCAATATTTGGGCAAACGGCAAAATTTAGGTCAACTCTGACGTCATCAAGATGGCCGAAAAAGCTCGCTAGCTCCCGAAATACCGCGAGTTGGGAGCTCTAGTTTGTTGGACACGTCTCGGAAGAGCCGCCCGCATCCACTGATTCCATGAAAAGCACTTTTGAAAGAGGGTCAAAAATTAAAATTTCTCACAGGGAGCTCCCTGTGAGCACCGGCACTTTTGGTCCAAAAATTTTTATGCGATTTTATGATGGAAATCGATAGAGTAGATATCACTGAAGAGGGTTTGTGTGCGGGGAAGGGGTCAATTCGCAATATTTGGGCAAATGGCAAAATTTAGGTCAACTCTGACGTCATCAAGATGGCCGAAAAAGCTCGCTAGCTCCCGAAATACCGCGAGTTGGGAGCTCTAGTTTGTTGGACACGTCTCGGAAGAGCCGCCCGCATCCACCGATTCCATGAAAAGCACTTTTGAAAGAGGGTCAAAAATTAAAATTTCTCACAGGGAGCTCCCTGTGAGCACCGGCACTTTTGGTCCAAAAATTTTTATGCGATTTTATGATGGAAATCGATAGAGTAGATATCACTGAAGAGGGTTTGTGTGCGGGGAAGGGGTCAATTCGCAATATTTGGGCAAATGGCAAAATTTAGGTCAACTCTGACGTCATCAAGATGGCCGAAAAAGCTCGCTAGCTCCCGAAATACCGCGAGTTGGGAGCTCTAGTTTGTTGGACACGTCTCGGAAGAGCCGCCCGCATCCACTGATTCCATGAAAAGCACTTTTGAAAGAGGGTCAAAAATTAAAATTTCTCACAGGGAGCTCCCTGTGAGCACCGGCACTTTTGGTCCAAAAATTTTTATGCGATTTTATGATGGAAATCGATAGAGTAGATATCACTGAAGAGGGTTTGTGTGCGGGGAAGGGGTCAATTCGCAATATTTGGGCAAATGGCAAAATTTAGGTCAACTCTGACGTCATCAAGATGGCCGAAAAAGCTCGCTAGCTCCCGAAATACCGCGAGTTGGGAGCTCTAGTTTGTTGGACACGTCTCGGAAGAGCCGCCCGCATCCACCGATTCCATGAAAAGCACTTTTGAAAGAGGGTCAAAAATTAAAATTTCTCACAGGGAGCTCCCTGTGAGCACCGGCACTTTTGGTCCAAAAATTTTTATGCGATTTTATGATGGAAATCGATAGAGTAGATATCACTGAAGAGGGTTTGTGTGCGGGGAAGGGGTCAATTCGCAATATTTGGGCAAATGGCAAAATTTAGGTCAACTCTGACGTCATCAAGATGGCCGAAAAAGCTCGCTAGCTCCCGAAATACCGCGAGTTGGGAGCTCTAGTTTGTTGGACACGTCTCGGAAGAGCCGCCCGCATCCACCGATTCCATGAAAAGCACTTTTGAAAGAGGGTCAAAAATTAAAATTTCTCACAGGGAGCTCCCTGTGAGCACCGGCACTTTTGGTCCAAAAATTTTTATGCGATTTTATGATGGAAATCGATAGAGTAGATATCACTGAAGAGGGTTTGTGTGCGGGGAAGGGGTCAATTCGCAATATTTGGGCAAATGGCAAAATTTAGGTCAACTCTGACGTCATCAAGATGGCCGAAAAAGCTCGCTAGCTCCCGAAATACCGCGAGTTGGGAGCTCTAGTTTGTTGGACACGTCTCGGAAGAGCCGCCCGCATCCACTGATTCCATGAAAAGCACTTTTGAAAGAGGGTCAAAAATTAAAATTTCTCACAGGGAGCTCCCTGTGAGCACCGGCACTTTTGGTCCAAAAATTTTTATGCGATTTTATGATGGAAATCGATAGAGTAGATATCACTGAAGAGGGTTTGTGTGCGGGGAAGGGGTCAATTCGCAATATTTGGGCAAATGGCAAAATTTAGGTCAACTCTGACGTCATCAAGATGGCCGAAAAAGCTCGCTAGCTCCCGAAATACCGCGAGTTGGGAGCTCTAGTTTGTTGGACACGTCTCGGAAGAGCCGCCCGCATCCACCGATTCCATGAAAAGCACTTTTGAAAGAGGGTCAAAAATTAAAATTTCTCACAGGGAGCTCCCTGTGAGCACCGGCACTTTTGGTCCAAAAATTTTTATGCGATTTTATGATGGAAATCGATAGAGTAGATATCACTGAAGAGGGTTTGTGTGCGGGGAAGGGGTCAATTCGCAATATTTGGGCAAATGGCAAAATTTAGGTCAACTCTGACGTCATCAAGATGGCCGAAAAAGCTCGCTAGCTCCCGAAATACCGCGAGTTGGGAGCTCTAGTTTGTTGGACACGTCTCGGAAGAGCCGCCCGCATCCACCGATTCCATGAAAAGCACTTTTGAAAGAGGGTCAAAAATTAAAATTTCTCACAGGGAGCTCCCTGTGAGCACCGGCACTTTTGGTCCAAAAATTTTTATGCGATTTTATGATGGAAATCGATAGAGTAGATATCACTGAAGAGGGTTTGTGTGCGGGGAAGGGGTCAATTCGCAATATTTGGGCAAATGGCAAAATTTAGGTCAACTCTGACGTCATCAAGATGGCCGAAAAAGCTCGCTAGCTCCCGAAATACCGCGAGTTGGGAGCTCTAGTTTGTTGGACACGTCTCGGAAGAGCCGCCCGCATCCACCGATTCCATGAAAAGCACTTTTGAAAGAGGGTCAAAAATTAAAATTTCTCACAGGGAGCTCCCTGTGAGCACCGGCACTTTTGGTCCAAAAATTTTTATGCGATTTTATGATGGAAATCGATAGAGTAGATATCACTGAAGAGGGTTTGTGTGCGGGGAAGGGGTCAATTCGCAATATTTGGGCAAATGGCAAAATTTAGGTCAACTCTGACGTCATCAAGATGGCCGAAAAAGCTCGCTAGCTCCCGAAATACCGCGAGTTGGGAGCTCTAGTTTGTTGGACACGTCTCGGAAGAGCCGCCCGCATCCACTGATTCCATGAAAAGCACTTTTGAAAGAGGGTCAAAAATTAAAATTTCTCACAGGGAGCTCCCTGTGAGCACCGGCACTTTTGGTCCAAAAATTTTTATGCGATTTTATGATGGAAATCGATAGAGTAGATATCACTGAAGAGGGTTTGTGTGCGGGGAAGGGGTCAATTCGCAATATTTGGGCAAATGGCAAAATTTAGGTCAACTCTGACGTCATCAAGATGGCCGAAAAAGCTCGCTAGCTCCCGAAATACCGCGAGTTGGGAGCTCTAGTTTGTTGGACACGTCTCGGAAGAGCCGCCCGCATCCACCGATTCCATGAAAAGCACTTTTGAAAGAGGGTCAAAAATTAAAATTTCTCACAGGGAGCTCCCTGTGAGCACCGGCACTTTTGGTCCAAAAATTTGTATGCGATTTTATGATGGAAATCGATAGAGTAGATATCACTGAAGAGGGTTTGTGTGCGGGGAAGGGGTCAATTCGCAATATTTGGGCAAATGGCAAAATTTAGGTCAACTCTGACGTCATCAAGATGGCCGAAAAAGCTCGCTAGCTCCCGAAATACCGCGAGTTGGGAGCTCTAGTTTGTTGGACACGTCTCGGAAGAGCCGCCCGCATCCACCGATTCCATGAAAAGCACTTTTGAAAGAGGGTCAAAAATTAAAATTTCTCACAGGGAGCTCCCTGTGAGCACCGGCACTTTTGGTCCAAAAATTTTTATGCGATTTTATGATGGAAATCGATAGAGTAGATATCACTGAAGAGGGTTTGTGTGCGGGGAAGGGGTCAATTCGCAATATTTGGGCAAATGGCAAAATTTAGGTCAACTCTGACGTCATCAAGATGGCCGAAAAAGCTCGCTAGCTCCCGAAATACCGCGAGTTGGGAGCTCTAGTTTGTTGGACACGTCTCGGAAGAGCCGCCCGCATCCACCGATTCCATGAAAAGCACTTTTGAAAGAGGGTCAAAAATTAAAATTTCTCACAGGGAGCTCCCTGTGAGCACCGGCACTTTTGGTCCAAAAATTTTTATGCGATTTTATGATGGAAATCGATAGAGTAGATATCACTGAAGAGGGTTTGTGTGCGGGGAAGGGGTCAATTCGCAATATTTGGGCAAATGGCAAAATTTAGGTCAACTCTGACGTCATCAAGATGGCCGAAAAAGCTCGCTAGCTCCCGAAATACCGCGAGTTGGGAGCTCTAGTTTGTTGGACACGTCTCGGAAGAGCCGCCCGCATCCACTGATTCCATGAAAAGCACTTTTGAAAGAGGGTCAAAAATTAAAATTTCTCACAGGGAGCTCCCTGTGAGCACCGGCACTTTTGGTCCAAAAATTTTTATGCGATTTTATGATGGAAATCGATAGAGTAGATATCACTGAAGAGGGTTTGTGTGCGGGGAAGGGGTCAATTCGCAATATTTGGGCAAATGGCAAAATTTAGGTCAACTCTGACGTCATCAAGATGGCCGAAAAAGCTCGCTAGCTCCCGAAATACCGCGAGTTGGGAGCTCTAGTTTGTTGGACACGTCTCGGAAGAGCCGCCCGCATCCACCGATTCCATGAAAAGCACTTTTGAAAGAGGGTCAAAAATTAAAATTTCTCACAGGGAGCTCCCTGTGAGCACCGGCACTTTTGGTCCAAAAATTTTTATGCGATTTTATGATGGAAATCGATAGAGTAGATATCACTGAAGAGGGTTTGTGTGCGGGGAAGGGGTCAATTCGCAATATTTGGGCAAATGGCAAAATTTAGGTCAACTCTGACGTCATCAAGATGGCCGAAAAAGCTCGCTAGCTCCCGAAATACCGCGAGTTGGGAGCTCTAGTTTGTTGGACACGTCTCGGAAGAGCCGCCCGCATCCACCGATTCCATGAAAAGCACTTTTGAAAGAGGGTCAAAAATTAAAATTTCTCACAGGGAGCTCCCTGTGAGCACCGGCACTTTTGGTCCAAAAATTTTTATGCGATTTTATGATGGAAATCGATAGAGTAGATATCACTGAAGAGGGTTTGTGTGCGGGGAAGGGGTCAATTCGCAATATTTGGGCAAATGGCAAAATTTAGGTCAACTCTGACGTCATCAAGATGGCCGAAAAAGCTCGCTAGCTCCCGAAATACCGCGAGTTGGGAGCTCTAGTTTGTTGGACACGTCTCGGAAGAGCCGCCCGCATCCACCGATTCCATGAAAAGCACTTTTGAAAGAGGGTCAAAAATTAAAATTTCTCACAGGGAGCTCCCTGTGAGCACCGGCACTTTTGGTCCAAAAATTTTTATGCGATTTTATGATGGAAATCGATAGAGTAGATATCACTGAAGAGGGTTTGTGTGCGGGGAAGGGGTCAATTCGCAATATTTGGGCAAATGGCAAAATTTAGGTCAACTCTGACGTCATCAAGATGGCCGAAAAAGCTCGCTAGCTCCCGAAATACCGCGAGTTGGGAGCTCTAGTTTGTTGGACACGTCTCGGAAGAGCCGCCCGCATCCACTGATTCCATGAAAAGCACTTTTGAAAGAGGGTCAAAAATTAAAATTTCTCACAGGGAGCTCCCTGTGAGCACCGGCACTTTTGGTCCAAAAATTTTTATGCGATTTTATGATGGAAATCGATAGAGTAGATATCACTGAAGAGGGTTTGTGTGCGGGGAAGGGGTCAATTCGCAATATTTGGGCAAATGGCAAAATTTAGGTCAACTCTGACGTCATCAAGATGGCCGAAAAAGCTCGCTAGCTCCCGAAATACCGCGAGTTGGGAGCTCTAGTTTGTTGGACACGTCTCGGAAGAGCCGCCCGCATCCACCGATTCCATGAAAAGCACTTTTGAAAGAGGGTCAAAAATTAAAATTTCTCACAGGGAGCTCCCTGTGAGCACCGGCACTTTTGGTCCAAAAATTTGTATGCGATTTTATGATGGAAATCGATAGAGTAGATATCACTGAAGAGGGTTTGTGTGCGGGGAAGGGGTCAATTCGCAATATTTGGGCAAATGGCAAAATTTAGGTCAACTCTGACGTCATCAAGATGGCCGAAAAAGCTCGCTAGCTCCCGAAATACCGCGAGTTGGGAGCTCTAGTTTGTTGGACACGTCTCGGAAGAGCCGCCCGCATCCACCGATTCCATGAAAAGCACTTTTGAAAGAGGGTCAAAAATTAAAATTTCTCACAGGGAGCTCCCTGTGAGCACCGGCACTTTTGGTCCAAAAATTTTTATGCGATTTTATGATGGAAATCGATAGAGTAGATATCACTGAAGAGGGTTTGTGTGCGGGGAAGGGGTCAATTCGCAATATTTGGGCAAATGGCAAAATTTAGGTCAACTCTGACGTCATCAAGATGGCCGAAAAAGCTCGCTAGCTCCCGAAGTACCGCGAGTTGGGAGCTCTAGTTTGTTGGACACGTCTCGGAAGAGCCGCCCGCATCCACCGATTCCATGAAAAGCACTTTTGAAAGAGGGTCAAAAATTAAAATTTCTCACAGGGAGCTCCCTGTGAGCACCGGCACTTTTGGTCCAAAAATTTTTATGCGATTTTATGATGGAAATCGATAGAGTAGATATCACTGAAGAGGGTTTGTGTGCGGGGAAGGGGTCAATTCGCAATATTTGGGCAAATGGCAAAATTTAGGTCAACTCTGACGTCATCAAGATGGCCGAAAAAGCTCGCTAGCTCCCGAAATACCGCGAGTTGGGAGCTCTAGTTTGTTGGACACGTCTCGGAAGAGCCGCCCGCATCCACTGATTCCATGAAAAGCACTTTTGAAAGAGGGTCAAAAATTAAAATTTCTCACAGGGAGCTCCCTGTGAGCACCGGCACTTTTGGTCCAAAAATTTTTATGCGATTTTATGATGGAAATCGATAGAGTAGATATCACTGAAGAGGGTTTGTGTGCGGGGAAGGGGTCAATTCGCAATATTTGGGCAAATGGCAAAATTTAGGTCAACTCTGACGTCATCAAGATGGCCGAAAAAGCTCGCTAGCTCCCGAAATACCGCGAGTTGGGAGCTCTAGTTTGTTGGACACGTCTCGGAAGAGCCGCCCGCATCCACCGATTCCATGAAAAGCACTTTTGAAAGAGGGTCAAAAATTAAAATTTCTCACAGGGAGCTCCCTGTGAGCACCGGCACTTTTGGTCCAAAAATTTTTATGCGATTTTATGATGGAAATCGATAGAGTAGATATCACTGAAGAGGGTTTGTGTGCGGGGAAGGGGTCAATTCGCAATATTTGGGCAAATGGCAAAATTTAGGTCAACTCTGACGTCATCAAGATGGCCGAAAAAGCTCGCTAGCTCCCGAAATACCGCGAGTTGGGAGCTCTAGTTTGTTGGACACGTCTCGGAAGAGCCGCCCGCATCCACTGATTCCATGAAAAGCACTTTTGAAAGAGGGTCAAAAATTAAAATTTCTCACAGGGAGCTCCCTGTGAGCACCGGCACTTTTGGTCCAAAAATTTTTATGCGATTTTATGATGGAAATCGATAGAGTAGATATCACTGAAGAGGGTTTGTGTGCGGGGAAGGGGTCAATTCGCAATATTTGGGCAAATGGCAAAATTTAGGTCAACTCTGACGTCATCAAGATGGCCGAAAAAGCTCGCTAGCTCCCGAAATACCGCGAGTTGGGAGCTCTAGTTTGTTGGACACGTCTCGGAAGAGCCGCCCGCATCCACTGATTCCATGAAAAGCACTTTTGAAAGAGGGTCAAAAATTAAAATTTCTCACAGGGAGCTCCCTGTGAGCACCGGCACTTTTGGTCCAAAAATTTTTATGCGATTTTATGATGGAAATCGATAGAGTAGATATCACTGAAGAGGGTTTGTGTGCGGGGAAGGGGTCAATTCGCAATATTTGGGCAAATGGCAAAATTTAGGTCAACTCTGACGTCATCAAGATGGCCGAAAAAGCTCGCTAGCTCCCGAAATACCGCGAGTTGGGAGCTCTAGTTTGTTGGACACGTCTCGGAAGAGCCGCCCGCATCCACTGATTCCATGAAAAGCACTTTTGAAAGAGGGTCAAAAATTAAAATTTCTCACAGGGAGCTCCCTGTGAGCACCGGCACTTTTGGTCCAAAAATTTTTATGCGATTTTATGATGGAAATCGATAGAGTAGATATCACTGAAGAGGGTTTGTGTGCGGGGAAGGGGTCAATTCGCAATATTTGGGCAAATGGCAAAATTTAGGTCAACTCTGACGTCATCAAGATGGCCGAAAAAGCTCGCTAGCTCCCGAAATACCGCGAGTTGGGAGCTCTAGTTTGTTGGACACGTCTCGGAAGAGCCGCCCGCATCCACCGATTCCATGAAAAGCACTTTTGAAAGAGGGTCAAAAATTAAAATTTCTCACAGGGAGCTCCCTGTGAGCACCGGCACTTTTGGTCCAAAAATTTTTATGCGATTTTATGATGGAAATCGATAGAGTAGATATCACTGAAGAGGGTTTGTGTGCGGGGAAGGGGTCAATTCGCAATATTTGGGCAAATGGCAAAATTTAGGTCAACTCTGACGTCATCAAGATGGCCGAAAAAGCTCGCTAGCTCCCGAAATACCGCGAGTTGGGAGCTCTAGTTTGTTGGACACGTCTCGGAAGAGCCGCCCGCATCCACCGATTCCATGAAAAGCACTTTTGAAAGAGGGTCAAAAATTAAAATTTCTCACAGGGAGCTCCCTGTGAGCACCGGCACTTTTGGTCCAAAAATTTTTATGCGATTTTATGATGGAAATCGATAGAGTAGATATCACTGAAGAGGGTTTGTGTGCGGGGAAGGGGTCAATTCGCAATATTTGGGCAAATGGCAAAATTTAGGTCAACTCTGACGTCATCAAGATGGCCGAAAAAGCTCGCTAGCTCCCGAAATACCGCGAGTTGGGAGCTCTAGTTTGTTGGACACGTCTCGGAAGAGCCGCCCGCATCCACCGATTCCATGAAAAGCACTTTTGAAAGAGGGTCAAAAATTAAAATTTCTCACAGGGAGCTCCCTGTGAGCACCGGCACTTTTGGTCCAAAAATTTTTATGCGATTTTATGATGGAAATCGATAGAGTAGATATCACTGAAGAGGGTTTGTGTGCGGGGAAGGGGTCAATTCGCAATATTTGGGCAAATGGCAAAATTTAGGTCAACTCTGACGTCATCAAGATGGCCGAAAAAGCTCGCTAGCTCCCGAAATACCGCGAGTTGGGAGCTCTAGTTTGTTGGACACGTCTCGGAAGAGCCGCCCGCATCCACCGATTCCATGAAAAGCACTTTTGAAAGAGGGTCAAAAATTAAAATTTCTCACAGGGAGCTCCCTGTGAGCACCGGCACTTTTGGTCCAAAAATTTTTATGCGATTTTATGATGGAAATCGATAGAGTAGATATCACTGAAGAGGGTTTGTGTGCGGGGAAGGGGTCAATTCGCAATATTTGGGCAAATGGCAAAATTTAGGTCAACTCTGACGTCATCAAGATGGCCGAAAAAGCTCGCTAGCTCCCGAAATACCGCGAGTTGGGAGCTCTAGTTTGTTGGACACGTCTCGGAAGAGCCGCCCGCATCCACCGATTCCATGAAAAGCACTTTTGAAAGAGGGTCAAAAATTAAAATTTCTCACAGGGAGCTCCCTGTGAGCACCGGCACTTTTGGTCCAAAAATTTTTATGCGATTTTATGATGGAAATCGATAGAGTAGATATCACTGAAGAGGGTTTGTGTGCGGGGAAGGGGTCAATTCGCAATATTTGGGCAAATGGCAAAATTTAGGTCAACTCTGACGTCATCAAGATGGCCGAAAAAGCTCGCTAGCTCCCGAAATACCGCGAGTTGGGAGCTCTAGTTTGTTGGACACGTCTCGGAAGAGCCGCCCGCATCCACTGATTCCATGAAAAGCACTTTTGAAAGAGGGTCAAAAATTAAAATTTCTCACAGGGAGCTCCCTGTGAGCACCGGCACTTTTGGTCCAAAAATTTTTATGCGATTTTATGATGGAAATCGATAGAGTAGATATCACTGAAGAGGGTTTGTGTGCGGGGAAGGGGTCAATTCGCAATATTTGGGCAAATGGCAAAATTTAGGTCAACTCTGACGTCATCAAGATGGCCGAAAAAGCTCGCTAGCTCCCGAAATACCGCGAGTTGGGAGCTCTAGTTTGTTGGACACGTCTCGGAAGAGCCGCCCGCATCCACCGATTCCATGAAAAGCACTTTTGAAAGAGGGTCAAAAATTAAAATTTCTCACAGGGAGCTCCCTGTGAGCACCGGCACTTTTGGTCCAAAAATTTTTATGCGATTTTATGATGGAAATCGATAGAGTAGATATCACTGAAGAGGGTTTGTGTGCGGGGAAGGGGTCAATTCGCAATATTTGGGCAAATGGCAAAATTTAGGTCAACTCTGACGTCATCAAGATGGCCGAAAAAGCTCGCTAGCTCCCGAAATACCGCGAGTTGGGAGCTCTAGTTTGTTGGACACGTCTCGGAAGAGCCGCCCGCATCCACCGATTCCATGAAAAGCACTTTTGAAAGAGGGTCAAAAATTAAAATTTCTCACAGGGAGCTCCCTGTGAGCACCGGCACTTTTGGTCCAAAAATTTTTATGCGATTTTATGATGGAAATCGATAGAGTAGATATCACTGAAGAGGGTTTGTGTGCGGGGAAGGGGTCAATTCGCAATATTTGGGCAAATGGCAAAATTTAGGTCAACTCTGACGTCATCAAGATGGCCGAAAAAGCTCGCTAGCTCCCGAAATACCGCGAGTTGGGAGCTCTAGTTTGTTGGACACGTCTCGGAAGAGCCGCCCGCATCCACTGATTCCATGAAAAGCACTTTTGAAAGAGGGTCAAAAATTAAAATTTCTCACAGGGAGCTCCCTGTGAGCACCGGCACTTTTGGTCCAAAAATTTTTATGCGATTTTATGATGGAAATCGATAGAGTAGATATCACTGAAGAGGGTTTGTGTGCGGGGAAGGGGTCAATTCGCAATATTTGGGCAAATGGCAAAATTTAGGTCAACTCTGACGTCATCAAGATGGCCGAAAAAGCTCGCTAGCTCCCGAAATACTGCGAGTTGGGAGCTCTAGTTTGTTGGACACGTCTCGGAAGAGCCGCCCGCATCCACCGATTCCATGAAAAGCACTTTTGAAAGAGGGTCAAAAATTAAAATTTCTCACAGGGAGCTCCCTGTGAGCACCGGCACTTTTGGTCCAAAAATTTTTATGCGATTTTATGATGGAAATCGATAGAGTAGATATCACTGAAGAGGGTTTGTGTGCGGGGAAGGGGTCAATTCGCAATATTTGGGCAAATGGCAAAATTTAGGTCAACTCTGACGTCATCAAGATGGCCGAAAAAGCTCGCTAGCTCCCGAAATACCGCGAGTTGGGAGCTCTAGTTTGTTGGACACGTCTCGGAAGAGCCGCCCGCATCCACCGATTCCATGAAAAGCACTTTTGAAAGAGGGTCAAAAATTAAAATTTCTCACAGGGAGCTCCCTGTGAGCACCGGCACTTTTGGTCCAAAAATTTTTATGCGATTTTATGATGGAAATCGATAGAGTAGATATCACTGAAGAGGGTTTGTGTGCGGGGAAGGGGTCAATTCGCAATATTTGGGCAAATGGCAAAATTTAGGTCAACTCTGACGTCATCAAGATGGCCGAAAAAGCTCGCTAGCTCCCGAAATACCGCGAGTTGGGAGCTCTATTTTGTTGGACACGTCTCGGAAGAGCCGCCCGCATCCACTGATTCCATGAAAAGCACTTTTGAAAGAGGGTCAAAAATTAAAATTTCTCACAGGGAGCTCCCTGTGAGCACCGGCACTTTTGGTCCAAAAATTTTTATGCGATTTTATGATGGAAATCGATAGAGTAGATATCACTGAAGAGGGTTTGTGTGCGGGGAAGGGGTCAATTCGCAATATTTGGGCAAATGGCAAAATTTAGGTCAACTCTGACGTCATCAAGATGGCCGAAAAAGCTCGCTAGCTCCCGAAATACCGCGAGTTGGGAGCTCTAGTTTGTTGGACACGTCTCGGAAGAGCCGCCCGCATCCACCGATTCCATGAAAAGCACTTTTGAAAGAGGGTCAAAAATTAAAATTTCTCACAGGGAGCTCCCTGTGAGCACCGGCACTTTTGGTCCAAAAATTTTTATGCGATTTTATGATGGAAATCGATAGAGTAGATATCACTGAAGAGGGTTTGTGTGCGGGGAAGGGGTCAATTCGCAATATTTGGGCAAATGGCAAAATTTAGGTCAACTCTGACGTCATCAAGATGGCCGAAAAAGCTCGCTAGCTCCCGAAATACCGCGAGTTGGGAGCTCTAGTTTGTTGGACACGTCTCGGAAGAGCCGCCCGCATCCACCGATTCCATGAAAAGCACTTTTGAAAGAGGGTCAAAAATTAAAATTTCTCACAGGGAGCTCCCTGTGAGCACCGGCACTTTTGGTCCAAAAATTTTTATGCGATTTTATGATGGAAATCGATAGAGTAGATATCACTGAAGAGGGTTTGTGTGCGGGGAAGGGGTCAATTCGCAATATTTGGGCAAATGGCAAAATTTAGGTCAACTCTGACGTCATCAAGATGGCCGAAAAAGCTCGCTAGCTCCCGAAATACCGCGAGTTGGGAGCTCTATTTTGTTGGACACGTCTCGGAAGAGCCGCCCGCATCCACTGATTCCATGAAAAGCACTTTTGAAAGAGGGTCAAAAATTAAAATTTCTCACAGGGAGCTCCCTGTGAGCACCGGCACTTTTGGTCCAAAAATTTTTATGCGATTTTATGATGGAAATCGATAGAGTAGATATCACTGAAGAGGGTTTGTGTGCGGGGAAGGGGTCAATTCGCAATATTTGGGCAAATGGCAAAATTTAGGTCAACTCTGACGTCATCAAGATGGCCGAAAAAGCTCGCTAGCTCCCGAAATACCGCGAGTTGGGAGCTCTAGTTTGTTGGACACGTCTCGGAAGAGCCGCCCGCATCCACCGATTCCATGAAAAGCACTTTTGAAAGAGGGTCAAAAATTAAAATTTCTCACAGGGAGCTCCCTGTGAGCACCGGCACTTTTGGTCCAAAAATTTTTATGCGATTTTATGATGGAAATCGATAGAGTAGATATCACTGAAGAGGGTTTGTGTGCGGGGAAGGGGTCAATTCGCAATATTTGGGCAAATGGCAAAATTTAGGTCAACTCTGACGTCATCAAGATGGCCGAAAAAGCTCGCTAGCTCCCGAAATACCGCGAGTTGGGAGCTCTAGTTTGTTGGACACGTCTCGGAAGAGCCGCCCGCATCCACCGATTCCATGAAAAGCACTTTTGAAAGAGGGTCAAAAATTAAAATTTCTCACAGGGAGCTCCCTGTGAGCACCGGCACTTTTGGTCCAAAAATTTTTATGCGATTTTATGATGGAAATCGATAGAGTAGATATCACTGAAGAGGGTTTGTGTGCGGGGAAGGGGTCAATTCGCAATATTTGGGCAAATGGCAAAATTTAGGTCAACTCTGACGTCATCAAGATGGCCGAAAAAGCTCGCTAGCTCCCGAAATACCGCGAGTTGGGAGCTCTAGTTTGTTGGACACGTCTCGGAAGAGCCGCCCGCATCCACTGATTCCATGAAAAGCACTTTTGAAAGAGGGTCAAAAATTAAAATTTCTCACAGGGAGCTCCCTGTGAGCACCGGCACTTTTGGTCCAAAAATTTTTATGCGATTTTATGATGGAAATCGATAGAGTAGATATCACTGAAGAGGGTT
The DNA here is from genome assembly GCA_911728455.2 of Marthasterias glacialis. NCBI lineage: Eukaryota > Metazoa > Echinodermata > Asteroidea > Forcipulatida > Asteriidae > Marthasterias > Marthasterias glacialis. The sequence continues at coordinate 44,878 of CAJVRT020000005.1, forward strand.
TGTGTGCGGGGAAGGGGTCAATTCGCAATATTTGGGCAAATGGCAAAATTTAGGTCAACTCTGACGTCATCAAGATGGCCGAAAAAGCTCGCTAGCTCCCGAAATACCGCGAGTTGGGAGCTCTAGTTTGTTGGACACGTCTCGGAAGAGCCGCCCGCATCCACTGATTCCATGAAAAGCACTTTTGAAAGAGGGTCAAAAATTAAAATTTCTCACAGGGAGCTCCCTGTGAGCACCGGCACTTTTGGTCCAAAAATTTTTATGCGATTTTATGATGGAAATCGATAGAGTAGATATCACTGAAGAGGGTTTGTGTGCGGGGAAGGGGTCAATTCGCAATATTTGGGCAAATGGCAAAATTTAGGTCAACTCTGACGTCATCAAGATGGCCGAAAAAGCTCGCTAGCTCCCGAAATACCGCGAGTTGGGAGCTCTAGTTTGTTGGACACGTCTCGGAAGAGCCGCCCGCATCCACCGATTCCATGAAAAGCACTTTTGAAAGAGGGTCAAAAATTAAAATTTCTCACAGGGAGCTCCCTGTGAGCACCGGCACTTTTGGTCCAAAAATTTTTATGCGATTTTATGATGGAAATCGATAGAGTAGATATCACTGAAGAGGGTTTGTGTGCGGGGAAGGGGTCAATTCGCAATATTTGGGCAAATGGCAAAATTTAGGTCAACTCTGACGTCATCAAGATGGCCGAAAAAGCTCGCTAGCTCCCGAAATACCGCGAGTTGGGAGCTCTAGTTTGTTGGACACGTCTCGGAAGAGCCGCCCGCATCCACTGATTCCATGAAAAGCACTTTTGAAAGAGGGTCAAAAATTAAAATTTCTCACAGGGAGCTCCCTGTGAGCACCGGCACTTTTGGTCCAAAAATTTTTATGCGATTTTATGATGGAAATCGATAGAGTAGATATCACTGAAGAGGGTTTGTGTGCGGGGAAGGGGTCAATTCGCAATATTTGGGCAAATGGCAAAATTTAGGTCAACTCTGACGTCATCAAGATGGCCGAAAAAGCTCGCTAGCTCCCGAAATACCGCGAGTTGGGAGCTCTAGTTTGTTGGACACGTCTCGGAAGAGCCGCCCGCATCCACTGATTCCATGAAAAGCACTTTTGAAAGAGGGTCAAAAATTAAAATTTCTCACAGGGAGCTCCCTGTGAGCACCGGCACTTTTGGTCCAAAAATTTTTATGCGATTTTATGATGGAAATCGATAGAGTAGATATCACTGAAGAGGGTTTGTGTGCGGGGAAGGGGTCAATTCGCAATATTTGGGCAAATGGCAAAATTTAGGTCAACTCTGACGTCATCAAGATGGCCGAAAAAGCTCGCTAGCTCCCGAAATACCGCGAGTTGGGAGCTCTAGTTTGTTGGACACGTCTCGGAAGAGCCGCCCGCATCCACCGATTCCATGAAAAGCACTTTTGAAAGAGGGTCAAAAATTAAAATTTCTCACAGGGAGCTCCCTGTGAGCACCGGCACTTTTGGTCCAAAAATTTTTATGCGATTTTATGATGGAAATCGATAGAGTAGATATCACTGAAGAGGGTTTGTGTGCGGGGAAGGGGTCAATTCGCAATATTTGGGCAAATGGCAAAATTTAGGTCAACTCTGACGTCATCAAGATGGCCGAAAAAGCTCGCTAGCTCCCGAAATACCGCGAGTTGGGAGCTCTAGTTTGTTGGACACGTCTCGGAAGAGCCGCCCGCATCCACCGATTCCATGAAAAGCACTTTTGAAAGAGGGTCAAAAATTAAAATTTCTCACAGGGAGCTCCCTGTGAGCACCGGCACTTTTGGTCCAAAAATTTTTATGCGATTTTATGATGGAAATCGATAGAGTAGATATCACTGAAGAGGGTTTGTGTGCGGGGAAGGGGTCAATTCGCAATATTTGGGCAAATGGCAAAATTTAGGTCAACTCTGACGTCATCAAGATGGCCGAAAAAGCTCGCTAGCTCCCGAAATACCGCGAGTTGGGAGCTCTAGTTTGTTGGACACGTCTCGGAAGAGCCGCCCGCATCCACTGATTCCATGAAAAGCACTTTTGAAAGAGGGTCAAAAATTAAAATTTCTCACAGGGAGCTCCCTGTGAGCACCGGCACTTTTGGTCCAAAAATTTTTATGCGATTTTATGATGGAAATCGATAGAGTAGATATCACTGAAGAGGGTTTGTGTGCGGGGAAGGGGTCAATTCGCAATATTTGGGCAAATGGCAAAATTTAGGTCAACTCTGACGTCATCAAGATGGCCGAAAAAGCTCGCTAGCTCCCGAAATACCGCGAGTTGGGAGCTCTAGTTTGTTGGACACGTCTCGGAAGAGCCGCCCGCATCCACTGATTCCATGAAAAGCACTTTTGAAAGAGGGTCAAAAATTAAAATTTCTCACAGGGAGCTCCCTGTGAGCACCGGCACTTTTGGTCCAAAAATTTTTATGCGATTTTATGATGGAAATCGATAGAGTAGATATCACTGAAGAGGGTTTGTGTGCGGGGAAGGGGTCAATTCGCAATATTTGGGCAAATGGCAAAATTTAGGTCAACTCTGACGTCATCAAGATGGCCGAAAAAGCTCGCTAGCTCCCGAAATACCGCGAGTTGGGAGCTCTAGTTTGTTGGACACGTCTCGGAAGAGCCGCCCGCATCCACCGATTCCATGAAAAGCACTTTTGAAAGAGGGTCAAAAATTAAAATTTCTCACAGGGAGCTCCCTGTGAGCACCGGCACTTTTGGTCCAAAAATTTTTATGCGATTTTATGATGGAAATCGATAGAGTAGATATCACTGAAGAGGGTTTGTGTGCGGGGAAGGGGTCAATTCGCAATATTTGGGCAAATGGCAAAATTTAGGTCAACTCTGACGTCATCAAGATGGCCGAAAAAGCTCGCTAGCTCCCGAAATACCGCGAGTTGGGAGCTCTAGTTTGTTGGACACGTCTCGGAAGAGCCGCCCGCATCCACCGATTCCATGAAAAGCACTTTTGAAAGAGGGTCAAAAATTAAAATTTCTCACAGGGAGCTCCCTGTGAGCACCGGCACTTTTGGTCCAAAAATTTTTATGCGATTTTATGATGGAAATCGATAGAGTAGATATCACTGAAGAGGGTTTGTGTGCGGGGAAGGGGTCAATTCGCAATATTTGGGCAAATGGCAAAATTTAGGTCAACTCTGACGTCATCAAGATGGCCGAAAAAGCTCGCTAGCTCCCGAAATACCGCGAGTTGGGAGCTCTAGTTTGTTGGACACGTCTCGGAAGAGCCGCCCGCATCCACTGATTCCATGAAAAGCACTTTTGAAAGAGGGTCAAAAATTAAAATTTCTCACAGGGAGCTCCCTGTGAGCACCGGCACTTTTGGTCCAAAAATTTTTATGCGATTTTATGATGGAAATCGATAGAGTAGATATCACTGAAGAGGGTTTGTGTGCGGGGAAGGGGTCAATTCGCAATATTTGGGCAAATGGCAAAATTTAGGTCAACTCTGACGTCATCAAGATGGCCGAAAAAGCTCGCTAGCTCCCGAAATACCGCGAGTTGGGAGCTCTAGTTTGTTGGACACGTCTCGGAAGAGCCGCCCGCATCCACCGATTCCATGAAAAGCACTTTTGAAAGAGGGTCAAAAATTAAAATTTCTCACAGGGAGCTCCCTGTGAGCACCGGCACTTTTGGTCCAAAAATTTTTATGCGATTTTATGATGGAAATCGATAGAGTAGATATCACTGAAGAGGGTTTGTGTGCGGGGAAGGGGTCAATTCGCAATATTTGGGCAAATGGCAAAATTTAGGTCAACTCTGACGTCATCAAGATGGCCGAAAAAGCTCGCTAGCTCCCGAAATACCGCGAGTTGGGAGCTCTAGTTTGTTGGACACGTCTCGGAAGAGCCGCCCGCATCCACCGATTCCATGAAAAGCACTTTTGAAAGAGGGTCAAAAATTAAAATTTCTCACAGGGAGCTCCCTGTGAGCACCGGCACTTTTGGTCCAAAAATTTTTATGCGATTTTATGATGGAAATCGATAGAGTAGATATCACTGAAGAGGGTTTGTGTGCGGGGAAGGGGTCAATTCGCAATATTTGGGCAAATGGCAAAATTTAGGTCAACTCTGACGTCATCAAGATGGCCGAAAAAGCTCGCTAGCTCCCGAAATACCGCGAGTTGGGAGCTCTAGTTTGTTGGACACGTCTCGGAAGAGCCGCCCGCATCCACTGATTCCATGAAAAGCACTTTTGAAAGAGGGTCAAAAATTAAAATTTCTCACAGGGAGCTCCCTGTGAGCACCGGCACTTTTGGTCCAAAAATTTTTATGCGATTTTATGATGGAAATCGATAGAGTAGATATCACTGAAGAGGGTTTGTGTGCGGGGAAGGGGTCAATTCGCAATATTTGGGCAAATGGCAAAATTTAGGTCAACTCTGACGTCATCAAGATGGCCGAAAAAGCTCGCTAGCTCCCGAAATACCGCGAGTTGGGAGCTCTAGTTTGTTGGACACGTCTCGGAAGAGCCGCCCGCATCCACTGATTCCATGAAAAGCACTTTTGAAAGAGGGTCAAAAATTAAAATTTCTCACAGGGAGCTCCCTGTGAGCACCGGCACTTTTGGTCCAAAAATTTTTATGCGATTTTATGATGGAAATCGATAGAGTAGATATCACTGAAGAGGGTTTGTGTGCGGGGAAGGGGTCAATTCGCAATATTTGGGCAAATGGCAAAATTTAGGTCAACTCTGACGTCATCAAGATGGCCGAAAAAGCTCGCTAGCTCCCGAAATACCGCGAGTTGGGAGCTCTAGTTTGTTGGACACGTCTCGGAAGAGCCGCCCGCATCCACTGATTCCATGAAAAGCACTTTTGAAAGAGGGTCAAAAATTAAAATTTCTCACAGGGAGCTCCCTGTGAGCACCGGCACTTTTGGTCCAAAAATTTTTATGCGATTTTATGATGGAAATCGATAGAGTAGATATCACTGAAGAGGGTTTGTGTGCGGGGAAGGGGTCAATTCGCAATATTTGGGCAAATGGCAAAATTTAGGTCAACTCTGACGTCATCAAGATGGCCGAAAAAGCTCGCTAGCTCCCGAAATACCGCGAGTTGGGAGCTCTAGTTTGTTGGACACGTCTCGGAAGAGCCGCCCGCATCCACTGATTCCATGAAAAGCACTTTTGAAAGAGGGTCAAAAATTAAAATTTCTCACAGGGAGCTCCCTGTGAGCACCGGCACTTTTGGTCCAAAATTTTTTATGCGATTTTATGATGGAAATCGATAGAGTAGATATCACTGAAGAGGGTTTGTGTGCGGGGAAGGGGTCAATTCGCAATATTTGGGCAAATGGCAAAATTTAGGTCAACTCTGACGTCATCAAGATGGCCGAAAAAGCTCGCTAGCTCCCGAAATACCGCGAGTTGGGAGCTCTAGTTTGTTGGACACGTCTCGGAAGAGCCGCCCGCATCCACTGATTCCATGAAAAGCACTTTTGAAAGAGGGTCAAAAATTAAAATTTCTCACAGGGAGCTCCCTGTGAGCACCGGCACTTTTGGTCCAAAAATTTTTATGCGATTTTATGATGGAAATCGATAGAGTAGATATCACTGAAGAGGGTTTGTGTGCGGGGAAGGGGTCAATTCGCAATATTTGGGCAAATGGCAAAATTTAGGTCAACTCTGACGTCATCAAGATGGCCGACAAAGCTCGCTAGCTCCCGAAATACCGCGAGTTGGGAGCTCTAGTTTGTTGGACACGTCTCGGAAGAGCCGCCCGCATCCACTGATTCCAAGAAAAGCACTTTTGAAAGAGGGTCAAAAATTAAAATTTCTCACAGGGAGCTCCCTGTGAGCACCGGCACTTTTGGTCCAAAAATTTTTATGCGATTTTATGATGGAAATCGATAGAGTAGATATCACTGAAGAGGGTTTGTGTGCGGGGAAGGGGTCAATTCGCAATATTTGGGCAAATGGCAAAATTTAGGTCAACTCTGACGTCATCAAGATGGCCGACAAAGCTCGCTAGCTCCCGAAATACCGCGAGTTGGGAGCTCTAGTTTGTTGGACACGTCTCGGAAGAGCCGCCCGCATCCACTGATTCCATGAAAAGCACTTTTGAAAGAGGGTCAAAAATTAAAATTTCTCACAGGGAGCTCCCTGTGAGCACCGGCACTTTTGGTCCAAAATTTTTTATGCGATTTTATGATGGAAATCGATAGAGTAGATATCACTGAAGAGGGTTTGTGTATGGGGAAGGGGTCAATTCGCAATATTTGGGCAAATGGCAAAATTTAGGTCATCTCTGACGTCATCAAGATGGCCGAAAAAGCTCGCTAGCTCCCGAAATACCGCGAGTTGGGAGCTCTAGTTTGTTGGACACGTCTCGGAAGAGCCGCCCGCATCCACTGATTCCATGAAAAGCACTTTTGAAAGAGGGTCAAAAATTAAAATTTCTCACAGGGAGCTCCCTGTGAGCACCGGCACTTTTGGTCCAAAAATTTTTATGCGATTTTATGATGGAAATCGATAGAGTAGATATCACTGAAGAGGGTTTGTGTGCGGGGAAGGGGTCAATTCGCAATATTTGGGCAAATGGCAAAATTTAGGTCAACTCTGACGTCATCAAGATGGCCGAAAAAGCTCGCTAGCTCCCGAAATACCGCGAGTTGGGAGCTCTAGTTTGTTGGACACGTCTCGGAAGAGCCGCCCGCATCCACTGATTCCAAGAAAAGCACTTTTGAAAGAGGGTCAAAAATTAAAATTTCTCACAGGGAGCTCCCTGTGAGCACCGGCACTTTTGGTCCAAAAATTTTTATGCGATTTTATGATGGAAATCGATAGAGTAGATATCACTGAAGAGGGTTTGTGTGCGGGGAAGGGGTCAATTCGCAATATTTGGGCAAATGGCAAAATTTAGGTCAACTCTGACGTCATCAAGATGGCCGAAAAAGCTCGCTAGCTCCCGAAATACCGCGAGTTGGGAGCTCTAGTTTGTTGGACACGTCTCGGAAGAGCCGCCCGCATCCACTGATTCCATGAAAAGCACTTTTGAAAGAGGGTCAAAAATTAAAATTTCTCACAGGGAGCTCCCTGTGAGCACCGGCACTTTTGGTCCAAAAATTTTTATGCGATTTTATGATGGAAATCGATAGAGTAGATATCACTGAAGAGGGTTTGTGTGCGGGGAAGGGGTCAATTCGCAATATTTGGGCAAATGGCAAAATTTAGGTCAACTCTGACGTCATCAAGATGGCCAAAAAAGCTCGCTAGCTCCCGAAATACCGCGAGTTGGGAGCTCTAGTTTGTTGGACACGTATCGGAAGAGCCGCCCGCATCCACTGATTCCATGAAAAGCACTTTTGAAAGAGGGTCAAAAATTAAAATTTCTCACAGGGAGCTCCCTGTGAGCACCGGCACTTTTGGTCCAAAAATTTTTATGCGATTTTATGATGGAAATCGATAGAGTAGATATCACTGAAGAGGGTTTGTGTGCGGGGAAGGGGTCAATTCGCAATATTTGGGCAAATGGCAAAATTTAGGTCAACTCTGACGTCATCAAGATGGCCGAAAAAGCTCGCTAGCTCCCGAAATACCGCGAGTTGGGAGCTCTAGTTTGTTGGACACGTCTCGGAAGAGCCGCCCGCATCCACTGATTCCAAGAAAAGCACTTTTGAAAGAGGGTCAAAAATTAAAATTTCTCACAGGGAGCTCCCTGTGAGCACCGGCACTTTTGGTCCAAAAATTTTTATGCGATTTTATGATGGAAATCGATAGAGTAGATATCACTGAAGAGGGTTTGTGTGCGGGGAAGGGGTCAATTCGCAATATTTGGGCAAATGGCAAAATTTAGGTCAACTCTGACGTCATCAAGATGGCCGAAAAAGCTCGCTAGCTCCCGAAATACCGCGAGTTGGGAGCTCTAGTTTGTTGGACACGTCTCGGAAGAGCCGCCCGCATCCACTGATTCCATGAAAAGCACTTTTGAAAGAGGGTCAAAAATTAAAATTTCTCACAGGGAGCTCCCTGTGAGCACCGGCACTTTTGGTCCAAAAATTTTTATGCGATTTTATGATGGAAATCGATAGAGTAGATATCACTGAAGAGGGTTTGTGTGCGGGGAAGGGGTCAATTCGCAATATTTGGGCAAATGGCAAAATTTAGGTCAACTCTGACGTCATCAAGATGGCCGACAAAGCTCGCTAGCTCCCGAAATACCGCGAGTTGGGAGCTCTAGTTTGTTGGACACGTCTCGGAAGAGCCGCCCGCATCCACTGATTCCATGAAAAGCACTTTTGAAAGAGGGTCAAAAATTAAAATTTCTCACAGGGAGCTCCCTGTGAGCACCGGCACTTTTGGTCCAAAAATTTTTATGCGATTTTATGATGGAAATCGATAGAGTAGATATCACTGAAGAGGGTTTGTGTGCGGGGAAGGGGTCAATTCGCAATATTTGGGCAAATGGCAAAATTTAGGTCAACTCTGACGTCATCAAGATGGCCGAAAAAGCTCGCTAGCTCCCGAAATACCGCGAGTTGGGAGCTCTAGTTTGTTGGACACGTCTCGGAAGAGCCGCCCGCATCCACTGATTCCAAGAAAAGCACTTTTGAAAGAGGGTCAAAAATTAAAATTTCTCACAGGGAGCTCCCTGTGAGCACCGGCACTTTTGGTCCAAAAATTTTTATGCGATTTTATGATGGAAATCGATAGAGTAGATATCACTGAAGAGGGTTTGTGTGCGGGGAAGGGGTCAATTCGCAATATTTGGGCAAATGGCAAAATTTAGGTCAACTCTGACGTCATCAAGATGGCCGAAAAAGCTCGCTAGCTCCCGAAATACCGCGAGTTGGGAGCTCTAGTTTGTTGGACACGTCTCGGAAGAGCCGCCCGCATCCACTGATTCCATGAAAAGCACTTTTGAAAGAGGGTCAAAAATTAAAATTTCTCACAGGGAGCTCCCTGTGAGCACCGGCACTTTTGGTCCAAAAATTTTTATGCGATTTTATGATGGAAATCGATAGAGTAGATATCACTGAAGAGGGTTTGTGTGCGGGGAAGGGGTCAATTCGCAATATTTGGGCAAATGGCAAAATTTAGGTCAACTCTGACGTCATCAAGATGGCCGACAAAGCTCGCTAGCTCCCGAAATACCGCGAGTTGGGAGCTCTAGTTTGTTGGACACGTCTCGGAAGAGCCGCCCGCATCCACTGATTCCATGAAAAGCACTTTTGAAAGAGGGTCAAAAATTAAAATTTCTCACAGGGAGCTCCCTGTGAGCACCGGCACTTTTGGTCCAAAAATTTTTATGCGATTTTATGATGGAAATCGATAGAGTAGATATCACTGAAGAGGGTTTGTGTGCGGGGAAGGGGTCAATTCGCAATATTTGGGCAAATGGCAAAATTTAGGTCAACTCTGACGTCATCAAGATGGCCGAAAAAGCTCGCTAGCTCCCGAAATACCGCGAGTTGGGAGCTCTAGTTTGTTGGACACGTCTCGGAAGAGCCGCCCGCATCCACTGATTCCAAGAAAAGCACTTTTGAAAGAGGGTCAAAAATTAAAATTTCTCACAGGGAGCTCCCTGTGAGCACCGGCACTTTTGGTCCAAAAATTTTTATGCGATTTTATGATGGAAATCGATAGAGTAGATATCACTGAAGAGGGTTTGTGTGCGGGGAAGGGGTCAATTCGCAATATTTGGGCAAATGGCAAAATTTAGGTCAACTCTGACGTCATCAAGATGGCCGAAAAAGCTCGCTAGCTCCCGAAATACCGCGAGTTGGGAGCTCTAGTTTGTTGGACACGTCTCGGAAGAGCCGCCCGCATCCACTGATTCCATGAAAAGCACTTTTGAAAGAGGGTCAAAAATTAAAATTTCTCACAGGGAGCTCCCTGTGAGCACCGGCACTTTTGGTCCAAAAATTTTTATGCGATTTTATGATGGAAATCGATAGAGTAGATATCACTGAAGAGGGTTTGTGTGCGGGGAAGGGGTCAATTCGCAATATTTGGGCAAATGGCAAAATTTAGGTCAACTCTGACGTCATCAAGATGGCCGACAAAGCTCGCTAGCTCCCGAAATACCGCGAGTTGGGAGCTCTAGTTTGTTGGACACGTCTCGGAAGAGCCGCCCGCATCCACTGATTCCATGAAAAGCACTTTTGAAAGAGGGTCAAAAATTAAAATTTCTCACAGGGAGCTCCCTGTGAGCACCGGCACTTTTGGTCCAAAAATTTTTATGCGATTTTATGATGGAAATCGATAGAGTAGATATCACTGAAGAGGGTTTGTGTGCGGGGAAGGGGTCAATTCGCAATATTTGGGCAAATGGCAAAATTTAGGTCAACTCTGACGTCATCAAGATGGCCGACAAAGCTCGCTAGCTCCCGAAATACCGCGAGTTGGGAGCTCTAGTTTGTTGGACACGTCTCGGAAGAGCCGCCCGCATCCACTGATTCCATGAAAAGCACTTTTGAAAGAGGGTCAAAAATTAAAATTTCTCACAGGGAGCTCCCTGTGAGCACCGGCACTTTTGGTCCAAAAATTTTTATGCGATTTTATGATGGAAATCGATAGAGTAGATATCACTGAAGAGGGTTTGTGTGCGGGGAAGGGGTCAGTTCGCAATATTTGGGCAAATGGCAAAATTTAGGTCAACTCTGACGTCATCAAGATGGCCGAAAAAGCTCGCTAGCTCCCGAAATACCGCGAGTTGGGAGCTCTAGTTTGTTGGACACGTCTCGGAAGAGCCGCCCGCATCCACTGATTCCAAGAAAAGCACTTTTGAAAGAGGGTCAAAAATTAAAATTTCTCACAGGGAGCTCCCTGTGAGCACCGGCACTTTTGGTCCAAAAATTTTTATGCGATTTTATGATGGAAATCGATAGAGTAGATATTACTGAAGAGGGTTTGTGTGCGGGGAAGGGGTCAATTCGCAATATTTGGGCAAATGGCAAAATTTAGGTCAACTCTGACGTCATCAAGATGGCCGAAAAAGCTCGCTAGCTCCCGAAATACCGCGAGTTGGGAGCTCTAGTTTGTTGGACACGTCTCGGAAGAGCCGCCCGCATCCACTGATTCCATGAAAAGCACTTTTGAAAGAGGGTCAAAAATTAAAATTTCTCACAGGGAGCTCCCTGTGAGCACCGGCACTTTTGGTCCAAAAATTTTTATGCGATTTTATGATGGAAATCGATAGAGTAGATATCACTGAAGAGGGTTTGTGTGCGGGGAAGGGGTCAATTCGCAATATTTGGGCAAATGGCAAAATTTAGGTCAACTCTGACGTCATCAAGATGGCCGACAAAGCTCGCTAGCTCCCGAAATACCGCGAGTTGGGAGCTCTAGTTTGTTGGACACGTCTCGGAAGAGCCGCCCGCATCCACTGATTCCATGAAAAGCACTTTTGAAAGAGGGTCAAAAATTAAAATTTCTCACAGGGAGCTCCCTGTGAGCACCGGCACTTTTGGTCCAAAAATTTTTATGCGATTTTATGATGGAAATCGATAGAGTAGATATCACTGAAGAGGGTTTGTGTGCGGGGAAGGGGTCAATTCGCAATATTTGGGCAAATGGCAAAATTTAGGTCAACTCTGACGTCATCAAGATGGCCGAAAAAGCTCGCTAGCTCCCGAAATACCGCGAGTTGGGAGCTCTAGTTTGTTGGACACGTCTCGGAAGAGCCGCCCGCATCCACTGATTCCAAGAAAAGCACTTTTGAAAGAGGGTCAAAAATTAAAATTTCTCACAGGGAGCTCCCTGTGAGCACCGGCACTTTTGGTCCAAAAATTTTTATGCGATTTTATGATGGAAATCGATAGAGTAGATATCACTGAAGAGGGTTTGTGTGCGGGGAAGGGGTCAATTCGCAATATTTGGGCAAATGGCAAAATTTAGGTCAACTCTGACGTCATCAAGATGGCCGAAAAAGCTCGCTAGCTCCCGAAATACCGCGAGTTGGGAGCTCTAGTTTGTTGGACACGTCTCGGAAGAGCCGCCCGCATCCACTGATTCCATGAAAAGCACTTTTGAAAGAGGGTCAAAAATTAAAATTTCTCACAGGGAGCTCCCTGTGAGCACCGGCACTTTTGGTCCAAAAATTTTTATGCGATTTTATGATGGAAATCGATAGAGTAGATATCACTGAAGAGGGTTTGTGTGCGGGGAAGGGGTCAATTCGCAATATTTGGGCAAATGGCAAAATTTAGGTCAACTCTGACGTCATCAAGATGGCCGACAAAGCTCGCTAGCTCCCGAAATACCGCGAGTTGGGAGCTCTAGTTTGTTGGACACGTCTCGGAAGAGCCGCCCGCATCCACTGATTCCATGAAAAGCACTTTTGAAAGAGGGTCAAAAATTAAAATTTCTCACAGGGAGCTCCCTGTGAGCACCGGCACTTTTGGTCCAAAAATTTTTATGCGATTTTATGATGGAAATCGATAGAGTAGATATCACTGAAGAGGGTTTGTGTGCGGGGAAGGGGTCAATTCGCAATATTTGGGCAAATGGCAAAATTTAGGTCAACTCTGACGTCATCAAGATGGCCGAAAAAGCTCGCTAGCTCCCGAAATACCGCGAGTTGGGAGCTCTAGTTTGTTGGACACGTCTCGGAAGAGCCGCCCGCATCCACTGATTCCAAGAAAAGCACTTTTGAAAGAGGGTCAAAAATTAAAATTTCTCACAGGGAGCTCCCTGTGAGCACCGGCACTTTTGGTCCAAAAATTTTTATGCGATTTTATGATGGAAATCGATAGAGTAGATATCACTGAAGAGGGTTTGTGTGCGGGGAAGGGGTCAATTCGCAATATTTGGGCAAATGGCAAAATTTAGGTCAACTCTGACGTCATCAAGATGGCCGACAAAGCTCGCTAGCTCCCGAAATACCGCGAGTTGGGAGCTCTAGTTTGTTGGACACGTCTCGGAAGAGCCGCCCGCATCCACTGATTCCATGAAAAGCACTTTTGAAAGAGGGTCAAAAATTAAAATTTCTCACAGGGAGCTCCCTGTGAGCACCGGCACTTTTGGTCCAAAAATTTTTATGCGATTTTATGATGGAAATCGATAGAGTAGATATCACTGAAGAGGGTTTGTGTGCGGGGAAGGGGTCAATTCGCAATATTTGGGCAAATGGCAAAATTTAGGTCAACTCTGACGTCATCAAGATGGCCGACAAAGCTCGCTAGCTCCCGAAATACCGCGAGTTGGGAGCTCTAGTTTGTTGGACACGTCTCGGAAGAGCCGCCCGCATCCACTGATTCCATGAAAAGCACTTTTGAAAGAGGGTCAAAAATTAAAATTTCTCACAGGGAGCTCCCTGTGAGCACCGGCACTTTTGGTCCAAAAATTTTTATGCGATTTTATGATGGAAATCGATAGAGTAGATATCACTGAAGAGGGTTTGTGTGCGGGGAAGGGGTCAATTCGCAATATTTGGGCAAATGGCAAAATTTAGGTCAACTCTGACGTCATCAAGATGGCCGACAAAGCTCGCTAGCTCCCGAAATACCGCGAGTTGGGAGCTCTAGTTTGTTGGACACGTCTCGGAAGAGCCGCCCGCATCCACTGATTCCATGAAAAGCACTTTTGAAAGAGGGTCAAAAATTAAAATTTCTCACAGGGAGCTCCCTGTGAGCACCGGCACTTTTGGTCCAAAAATTTTTATGCGATTTTATGATGGAAATCGATAGAGTAGATATCACTGAAGAGGGTTTGTGTGCGGGGAAGGGGTCAATTCGCAATATTTGGGCAAATGGCAAAATTTAGGTCAACTCTGACGTCATCAAGATGGCCGAAAAAGCTCGCTAGCTCCCGAAATACCGCGAGTTGGGAGCTCTAGTTTGTTGGACACGTCTCGGAAGAGCCGCCCGCATCCACTGATTCCAAGAAAAGCACTTTTGAAAGAGGGTCAAAAATTAAAATTTCTCACAGGGAGCTCCCTGTGAGCACCGGCACTTTTGGTCCAAAAATTTTTATGCGATTTTATGATGGAAATCGATAGAGTAGATATCACTGAAGAGGGTTTGTGTGCGGGGAAGGGGTCAATTCGCAATATTTGGGCAAATGGCAAAATTTAGGTCAACTCTGACGTCATCAAGATGGCCGACAAAGCTCGCTAGCTCCCGAAATACCGCGAGTTGGGAGCTCTAGTTTGTTGGACACGTCTCGGAAGAGCCGCCCGCATCCACTGATTCCATGAAAAGCACTTTTGAAAGAGGGTCAAAAATTAAAATTTCTCACAGGGAGCTCCCTGTGAGCACCGGCACTTTTGGTCCAAAAATTTTTATGCGATTTTATGATGGAAATCGATAGAGTAGATATCACTGAAGAGGGTTTGTGTGCGGGGAAGGGGTCAATTCGCAATATTTGGGCAAATGGCAAAATTTAGGTCAACTCTGACGTCATCAAGATGGCCGACAAAGCTCGCTAGCTCCCGAAATACCGCGAGTTGGGAGCTCTAGTTTGTTGGACACGTCTCGGAAGAGCCGCCCGCATCCACTGATTCCATGAAAAGCACTTTTGAAAGAGGGTCAAAAATTAAAATTTCTCACAGGGAGCTCCCTGTGAGCACCGGCACTTTTGGTCCAAAAATTTTTATGCGATTTTATGATGGAAATCGATAGAGTAGATATCACTGAAGAGGGTTTGTGTGCGGGGAAGGGGTCAATTCGCAATATTTGGGCAAATGGCAAAATTTAGGTCAACTCTGACGTCATCAAGATGGCCGACAAAGCTCGCTAGCTCCCGAAATACCGCGAGTTGGGAGCTCTAGTTTGTTGGACACGTCTCGGAAGAGCCGCCCGCATCCACTGATTCCATGAAAAGCACTTTTGAAAGAGGGTCAAAAATTAAAATTTCTCACAGGGAGCTCCCTGTGAGCACCGGCACTTTTGGTCCAAAAATTTTTATGCGATTTTATGATGGAAATCGATAGAGTAGATATCACTGAAGAGGGTTTGTGTGCGGGGAAGGGGTCAATTCGCAATATTTGGGCAAATGGCAAAATTTAGGTCAACTCTGACGTCATCAAGATGGCCGACAAAGCTCGCTAGCTCCCGAAATACCGCGAGTTGGGAGCTCTAGTTTGTTGGACACGTCTCGGAAGAGCCGCCCGCATCCACTGATTCCATGAAAAGCACTTTTGAAAGAGGGTCAAAAATTAAAATTTCTCACAGGGAGCTCCCTGTGAGCACCGGCACTTTTGGTCCAAAAATTTTTATGCGATTTTATGATGGAAATCGATAGAGTAGATATCACTGAAGAGGGTTTGTGTGCGGGGAAGGGGTCAATTCGCAATATTTGGGCAAATGGCAAAATTTAGGTCAACTCTGACGTCATCAAGATGGCCGACAAAGCTCGCTAGCTCCCGAAATACCGCGAGTTGGGAGCTCTAGTTTGTTGGACACGTCTCGGAAGAGCCGCCCGCATCCACTGATTCCATGAAAAGCACTTTTGAAAGAGGGTCAAAAATTAAAATTTCTCACAGGGAGCTCCCTGTGAGCACCGGCACTTTTGGTCCAAAAATTTTTATGCGATTTTATGATGGAAATCGATAGAGTAGATATCACTGAAGAGGGTTTGTGTGCGGGGAAGGGGTCAATTCGCAATATTTGGGCAAATGGCAAAATTTAGGTCAACTCTGACGTCATCAAGATGGCCGACAAAGCTCGCTAGCTCCCGAAATACCGCGAGTTGGGAGCTCTAGTTTGTTGGACACGTCTCGGAAGAGCCGCCCGCATCCACTGATTCCATGAAAAGCACTTTTGAAAGAGGGTCAAAAATTAAAATTTCTCACAGGGAGCTCCCTGTGAGCACCGGCACTTTTGGTCCAAAAATTTTTATGCGATTTTATGATGGAAATCGATAGAGTAGATATCACTGAAGAGGGTTTGTGTGCGGGGAAGGGGTCAATTCGCAATATTTGGGCAAATGGCAAAATTTAGGTCAACTCTGACGTCATCAAGATGGCCGAAAAAGCTCGCTAGCTCCCGAAATACCGCGAGTTGGGAGCTCTAGTTTGTTGGACACGTCTCGGAAGAGCCGCCCGCATCCACTGATTCCATGAAAAGCACTTTTGAAAGAGGGTCAAAAATTAAAATTTCTCACAGGGAGCTCCCTGTGAGCACCGGCACTTTTGGTCCAAAAATTTTTATGCGATTTTATGAGGGAAATCGATAGAGTAGATATCACTGAAGAGGGTTTGTGTGCGGGGAAGGGGTCAATTCGCAATATTTGGGCAAATGGCAAAATTTAGGTCATCTCTGACGTCATCAAGATGGCCGAAAAAGCTCGCTAGCTCCCGAAATACCGCGAGTTGGGAGCTCTAGTTTGTTGGACACGTCTCGGAAGAGCCGCCCGCATCCACTGATTCCATGAAAAGCACTTTTGAAAGAGGGTCAAAAATTAAAATTTCTCACAGGGAGCTCCCTGTGAGCACCGGCACTTTTGGTCCAAAAATTTTTATGCGATTTTATGATGGAAATCGATAGAGTAGATATCACTGAAGAGGGTTTGTGTGCGGGGAAGGGGTCAATTCGCAATATTTGGGCAAATGGCAAAATTTAGGTCAACTCTGACGTCATCAAGATGGCCGAAAAAGCTCGCTAGCTCCCGAAATACCGCGAGTTGGGAGCTCTAGTTTGTTGGACACGTCTCGGAAGAGCCGCCCGCATCCACTGATTCCATGAAAAGCACTTTTGAAAGAGGGTCAAAAATTAAAATTTCTCACAGGGAGCTCCCTGTGAGCACCGGCACTTTTGGTCCAAAAATTTTTATGCGATTTTATGATGGAAATCGATAGAGTAGATATCACTGAAGAGGGTTTGTGTGCGGGGAAGGGGTCAATTCGCAATATTTGGGCAAATGGCAAAATTTAGGTCAACTCTGACGTCATCAAGATGGCCGAAAAAGCTCGCTAGCTCCCGAAATACCGCGAGTTGGGAGCTCTAGTTTGTTGGACACGTCTCGGAAGAGCCGCCCGCATCCACTGATTCCATGAAAAGCACTTTTGAAAGAGGGTCAAAAATTAAAATTTCTCACAGGGAGCTCCCTGTGAGCACCGGCACTTTTGGTCCAAAAATTTTTATGCGATTTTATGATGGAAATCGATAGAGTAGATATCACTGAAGAGGGTTTGTGTGCGGGGAAGGGGTCAATTCGCAATATTTGGGCAAATGGCAAAATTTAGGTCAACTCTGACGTCATCAAGATGGCCGACAAAGCTCGCTAGCTCCCGAAATACCGCGAGTTGGGAGCTCTAGTTTGTTGGACACGTCTCGGAAGAGCCGCCCGCATCCACTGATTCCATGAAAAGCACTTTTGAAAGAGGGTCAAAAATTAAAATTTCTCACAGGGAGCTCCCTGTGAGCACCGGCACTTTTGGTCCAAAAATTTTTATGCGATTTTATGATGGAAATCGATAGAGTAGATATCACTGAAGAGGGTTTGTGTGCGGGGAAGGGGTCAATTCGCAATATTTGGGCAAATGGCAAAATTTAGGTCAACTCTGACGTCATCAAGATGGCCGAAAAAGCTCGCTAGCTCCCGAAATACCGCGAGTTGGGAGCTCTAGTTTGTTGGACACGTCTCGGAAGAGCCGCCCGCATCCACTGATTCCATGAAAAGCACTTTTGAAAGAGGGTCAAAAATTAAAATTTCTCACAGGGAGCTCCCTGTGAGCACCGGCACTTTTGGTCCAAAAATTTTTATGCGATTTTATGATGGAAATCGATAGAGTAGATATCACTGAAGAGGGTTTGTGTGCGGGGAAGGGGTCAATTCGCAATATTTGGGCAAATGGCAAAATTTAGGTCATCTCTGACGTCATCAAGATGGCCGAAAAAGCTCGCTAGCTCCCGAAATACCGCGAGTTGGGAGCTCTAGTTTGTTGGACACGTCTCGGAAGAGCCGCCCGCATCCACTGATTCCATGAAAAGCACTTTTGAAAGAGGGTCAAAAATTAAAATTTCTCACAGGGAGCTCCCTGTGAGCACCGGCACTTTTGGTCCAAAAATTTTTATGCGATTTTATGATGGAAATCGATAGAGTAGATATCACTGAAGAGGGTTTGTGTGCGGGGAAGGGGTCAATTCGCAATATTTGGGCAAATGGCAAAATTTAGGTCAACTCTGACGTCATCAAGATGGCCGAAAAAGCTCGCTAGCTCCCGAAATACCGCGAGTTGGGAGCTCTAGTTTGTTGGACACGTCTCGGAAGAGCCGCCCGCATCCACTGATTCCATGAAAAGCACTTTTGAAAGAGGGTCAAAAATTAAAATTTCTCACAGGGAGCTCCCTGTGAGCACCGGCACTTTTGGTCCAAAAATTTTTATGCGATTTTATGATGGAAATCGATAGAGTAGATATCACTGAAGAGGGTTTGTGTGCGGGGAAGGGGTCAATTCGCAATATTTGGGCAAATGGCAAAATTTAGGTCAACTCTGACGTCATCAAGATGGCCGAAAAAGCTCGCTAGCTCCCGAAATACCGCGAGTTGGGAGCTCTAGTTTGTTGGACACGTCTCGGAAGAGCCGCCCGCATCCACTGATTCCATGAAAAGCACTTTTGAAAGAGGGTCAAAAATTAAAATTTCTCACAGGGAGCTCCCTGTGAGCACCGGCACTTTTGGTCCAAAAATTTTTATGCGATTTTATGATGGAAATCGATAGAGTAGATATCACTGAAGAGGGTTTGTGTGCGGGGAAGGGGTCAATTCGCAATATTTGGGCAAATGGCAAAATTTAGGTCAACTCTGACGTCATCAAGATGGCCGAAAAAGCTCGCTAGCTCCCGAAATACCGCGAGTTGGGAGCTCTAGTTTGTTGGACACGTCTCGGAAGAGCCGCCCGCATCCACTGATTCCATGAAAAGCACTTTTGAAAGAGGGTCAAAAATTAAAATTTCTCACAGGGAGCTCCCTGTGAGCACCGGCACTTTTGGTCCAAAAATTTTTATGCGATTTTATGATGGAAATCGATAGAGTAGATATCACTGAAGAGGGTTTGTGTGCGGGGAAGGGGTCAATTCGCAATATTTGGGCAAATGGCAAAATTTAGGTCAACTCTGACGTCATCAAGATGGCCGACAAAGCTCGCTAGCTCCCGAAATACCGCGAGTTGGGAGCTCTAGTTTGTTGGACACGTCTCGGAAGAGCCGCCCGCATCCACTGATTCCATGAAAAGCACTTTTGAAAGAGGGTCAAAAATTAAAATTTCTCACAGGGAGCTCCCTGTGAGCACCGGCACTTTTGGTCCAAAAATTTTTATGCGATTTTATGATGGAAATCGATAGAGTAGATATCAATGAAGAGGGTTTGTGTGCGGGGAAGGGGTCAATTCGCAATATTTGGGCAAATGGCAAAATTTAGGTCAACTCTGACGTCATCAAGATGGCCGAAAAAGCTCGCTAGCTCCCGAAATACCGCGAGTTGGGAGCTCTAGTTTGTTGGACACGTCTCGGAAGAGCCGCCCGCATCCACTGATTCCATGAAAAGCACTTTTGAAAGAGGGTCAAAAATTAAAATTTCTCACAGGGAGCTCCCTGTGAGCACCGGCACTTTTGGTCCAAAAATTTTTATGCGATTTTATGATGGAAATCGATAGAGTAGATATCACTGAAGAGGGTTTGTGTGCGGGGAAGGGGTCAATTCGCAATATTTGGGCAAATGGCAAAATTTAGGTCAACTCTGACGTCATCAAGATGGCCGAAAAAGCTCGCTAGCTCCCGAAATACCGCGAGTTGGGAGCTCTAGTTTGTTGGACACGTCTCGGAAGAGCCGCCCGCATCCACTGATTCCATGAAAAGCACTTTTGAAAGAGGGTCAAAAATTAAAATTTCTCACAGGGAGCTCCCTGTGAGCACCGGCACTTTTGGTCTAAAAATTTTTATGCGATTTTATGATGGAAATCGATAGAGTAGATATCACTGAAGAGGGTTTGTGTGCGGGGAAGGGGTCAATTCGCAATATTTGGGCAAATGGCAAAATTTAGGTCAACTCTGACGTCATCAAGATGGCCGAAAAAGCTCGCTAGCTCCCGAAATACCGCGAGTTGGGAGCTCTAGTTTGTTGGACACGTCTCGGAAGAGCCGCCCGCATCCACTGATTCCATGAAAAGCACTTTTGAAAGAGGGTCAAAAATTAAAATTTCTCACAGGGAGCTCCCTGTGAGCACCGGCACTTTTGGTCCAAAAATTTTTATGCGATTTTATGATGGAAATCGATAGAGTAGATATCACTGAAGAGGGTTTGTGTGCGGGGAAGGGGTCAATTCGCAATATTTGGGCAAATGGCAAAATTTAGGTCAACTCTGACGTCATCAAGATGGCCGAAAAAGCTCGCTAGCTCCCGAAATACCGCGAGTTGGGAGCTCTAGTTTGTTGGACACGTCTCGGAAGAGCCGCCCGCATCCACTGATTCCATGAAAAGCACTTTTGAAAGAGGGTCAAAAATTAAAATTTCTCACAGGGAGCTCCCTGTGAGCACCGGCACTTTTGGTCCAAAAATTTTTATGCGATTTTATGATGGAAATCGATAGAGTAGATATCACTGAAGAGGGTTTGTGTGCGGGGAAGGGGTCAATTCGCAATATTTGGGCAAATGGCAAAATTTAGGTCAACTCTGACGTCATCAAGATGGCCGAAAAAGCTCGCTAGCTCCCGAAATACCGCGAGTTGGGAGCTCTAGTTTGTTGGACACGTCTCGGAAGAGCCGCCCGCATCCACTGATTCCATGAAAAGCACTTTTGAAAGAGGGTCAAAAATTAAAATTTCTCACAGGGAGCTCCCTGTGAGCACCGGCACTTTTGGTCCAAAAATTTTTATGCGATTTTATGATGGAAATCGATAGAGTAGATATCACTGAAGAGGGTTTGTGTGCGGGGAAGGGGTCAATTCGCAATATTTGGGCAAATGGCAAAATTTAGGTCAACTCTGACGTCATCAAGATGGCCGAAAAAGCTCGCTAGCTCCCGAAATACCGCGAGTTGGGAGCTCTAGTTTGTTGGACACGTCTCGGAAGAGCCGCCCGCATCCACTGATTCCATGAAAAGCACTTTTGAAAGAGGGTCAAAAATTAAAATTTCTCACAGGGAGCTCCCTGTGAGCACCGGCACTTTTGGTCCAAAAATTTTTATGCGATTTTATGATGGAAATCGATAGAGTAGATATCACTGAAGAGGGTTTGTGTGCGGGGAAGGGGTCAATTCGCAATATTTGGGCAAATGGCAAAATTTAGGTCAACTCTGACGTCATCAAGATGGCCGACAAAGCTCGCTAGCTCCCGAAATACCGCGAGTTGGGAGCTCTAGTTTGTTGGACACGTCTCGGAAGAGCCGCCCGCATCCACTGATTCCATGAAAAGCACTTTTGAAAGAGGGTCAAAAATTAAAATTTCTCACAGGGAGCTCCCTGTGAGCACCGGCACTTTTGGTCCAAAAATTTTTATGCGATTTTATGATGGAAATCGATAGAGTAGATATCACTGAAGAGGGTTTGTGTGCGGGGAAGGGGTCAATTCGCAATATTTGGGCAAATGGCAAAATTTAGGTCAACTCTGACGTCATCAAGATGGCCGAAAAAGCTCGCTAGCTCCCGAAATACCGCGAGTTGGGAGCTCTAGTTTGTTGGACACGTCTCGGAAGAGCCGCCCGCATCCACTGATTCCATGAAAAGCACTTTTGAAAGAGGGTCAAAAATTAAAATTTCTCACAGGGAGCTCCCTGTGAGCACCGGCACTTTTGGTCCAAAAATTTTTATGCGATTTTATGATGGAAATCGATAGAGTAGATATCACTGAAGAGGGTTTGTGTGCGGGGAAGGGGTCAATTCGCAATATTTGGGCAAATGGCAAAATTTAGGTCATCTCTGACGTCATCAAGATGGCCGAAAAAGCTCGCTAGCTCCCGAAATACCGCGAGTTGGGAGCTCTAGTTTGTTGGACACGTCTCGGAAGAGCCGCCCGCATCCACTGATTCCATGAAAAGCACTTTTGAAAGAGGGTCAAAAATTAAAATTTCTCACAGGGAGCTCCCTGTGAGCACCGGCACTTTTGGTCCAAAAATTTTTATGCGATTTTATGATGGAAATCGATAGAGTAGATATCACTGAAGAGGGTTTGTGTGCGGGGAAGGGGTCAATTCGCAATATTTGGGCAAATGGCAAAATTTAGGTCAACTCTGACGTCATCAAGATGGCCGAAAAAGCTCGCTAGCTCCCGAAATACCGCGAGTTGGGAGCTCTAGTTTGTTGGACACGTCTCGGAAGAGCCGCCCGCATCCACTGATTCCATGAAAAGCACTTTTGAAAGAGGGTCAAAAATTAAAATTTCTCACAGGGAGCTCCCTGTGAGCACCGGCACTTTTGGTCCAAAAATTTTTATGCGATTTTATGATGGAAATCGATAGAGTAGATATCACTGAAGAGGGTTTGTGTGCGGGGAAGGGGTCAATTCGCAATATTTGGGCAAATGGCAAAATTTAGGTCAACTCTGACGTCATCAAGATGGCCGAAAAAGCTCGCTAGCTCCCGAAATACCGCGAGTTGGGAGCTCTAGTTTGTTGGACACGTCTCGGAAGAGCCGCCCGCATCCACTGATTCCATGAAAAGCACTTTTGAAAGAGGGTCAAAAATTAAAATTTCTCACAGGGAGCTCCCTGTGAGCACCGGCACTTTTGGTCCAAAAATTTTTATGCGATTTTATGATGGAAATCGATAGAGTAGATATCACTGAAGAGGGTTTGTGTGCGGGGAAGGGGTCAATTCGCAATATTTGGGCAAATGGCAAAATTTAGGTCAACTCTGACGTCATCAAGATGGCCGAAAAAGCTCGCTAGCTCCCGAAATACCGCGAGTTGGGAGCTCTAGTTTGTTGGACACGTCTCGGAAGAGCCGCCCGCATCCACTGATTCCATGAAAAGCACTTTTGAAAGAGGGTCAAAAATTAAAATTTCTCACAGGGAGCTCCCTGTGAGCACCGGCACTTTTGGTCCAAAAATTTTTATGCGATTTTATGATGGAAATCGATAGAGTAGATATCACTGAAGAGGGTTTGTGTGCGGGGAAGGGGTCAATTCGCAATATTTGGGCAAATGGCAAAATTTAGGTCAACTCTGACGTCATCAAGATGGCCGAAAAAGCTCGCTAGCTCCCGAAATACCGCGAGTTGGGAGCTCTAGTTTGTTGGACACGTCTCGGAAGAGCCGCCCGCATCCACTGATTCCATGAAAAGCACTTTTGAAAGAGGGTCAAAAATTAAAATTTCTCACAGGGAGCTCCCTGTGAGCACCGGCACTTTTGGTCCAAAATTTTTATCCGAGTTTATGATGGAAATCGATAGAGTAGATATCACTGAAGAGGGTTTGTGTGCGGGGAAGGGGTCAATTCGCAATATTTGGGCAAATGGCAAAATTTAGGTCAACTCTGACGTCATCAAGATGGCCGAAAAAGCTCGCTAGCTCCCGAAATACCGCGAGTTGGGAGCTCTAGTTTGTTGGACACGTCTCGGAAGAGCCGCCCGCATCCACTGATTCCATGAAAAGCACTTTTGAAAGAGGGTCAAAAATTAAAATTTCTCACAGGGAGCTCCCTGTGAGCACCGGCACTTTTGGTCCAAAAATTTTTATGCGATTTTATGATGGAAATCGATAGAGTAGATATCACTGAAGAGGGTTTGTGTGCGGGGAAGGGGTCAATTCGCAATATTTGGGCAAATGGCAAAATTTAGGTCAACTCTGACGTCATCAAGATGGCCGAAAAAGCTCGCTAGCTCCCGAAATACCGCGAGTTGGGAGCTCTAGTTTGTTGGACACGTCTCGGAAGAGCCGCCCGCATCCACTGATTCCATGAAAAGCACTTTTGAAAGAGGGTCAAAAATTAAAATTTCTCACAGGGAGCTCCCTGTGAGCACCGGCACTTTTGGTCCAAAAATTTTTATGCGATTTTATGATGGAAATCGATAGAGTAGATATCACTGAAGAGGGTTTGTGTGCGGGGAAGGGGTCAATTCGCAATATTTGGGCAAATGGCAAAATTTAGGTCAACTCTGACGTCATCAAGATGGCCGAAAAAGCTCGCTAGCTCCCGAAATACCGCGAGTTGGGAGCTCTAGTTTGTTGGACACGTCTCGGAAGAGCCGCCCGCATCCACTGATTCCATGAAAAGCACTTTTGAAAGAGGGTCAAAAATTAAAATTTCTCACAGGGAGCTCCCTGTGAGCACCGGCACTTTTGGTCCAAAAATTTTTATGCGATTTTATGATGGAAATCGATAGAGTAGATATCACTGAAGAGGGTTTGTGTGCGGGGAAGGGGTCAATTCGCAATATTTGGGCAAATGGCAAAATTTAGGTCAACTCTGACGTCATCAAGATGGCCGAAAAAGCTCGCTAGCTCCCGAAATACCGCGAGTTGGGAGCTCTAGTTTGTTGGACACGTCTCGGAAGAGCCGCCCGCATCCACTGATTCCATGAAAAGCACTTTTGAAAGAGGGTCAAAAATTAAAATTTCTCACAGGGAGCTCCCTGTGAGCACCGGCACTTTTGGTCCAAAAATTTTTATGCGATTTTATGATGGAAATCGATAGAGTAGATATCACTGAAGAGGGTTTGTGTGCGGGGAAGGGGTCAATTCGCAATATTTGGGCAAATGGCAAAATTTAGGTCAACTCTGACGTCATCAAGATGGCCGAAAAAGCTCGCTAGCTCCCGAAATACCGCGAGTTGGGAGCTCTAGTTTGTTGGACACGTCTCGGAAGAGCCGCCCGCATCCACTGATTCCATGAAAAGCACTTTTGAAAGAGGGTCAAAAATTAAAATTTCTCACAGGGAGCTCCCTGTGAGCACCGGCACTTTTGGTCCAAAAATTTTTATGCGATTTTATGATGGAAATCGATAGAGTAGATATCACTGAAGAGGGTTTGTGTGCGGGGAAGGGGTCAATTCGCAATATTTGGGCAAATAGCAAAATTTAGGTCAACTCTGACGTCATCAAGATGGCCGAAAAAGCTCGCCAGCTCCCGAAATACCGCGAGTTGGGAGCTCTAGTTTGTTGGACACGTCTCGGAAGAGCCGCCCGCATCCACTGATTCCATGAACAGCACTTTTGAAAGAGGGTCAAAAATTAAAATTTCTCACAGGGAGCTCCCTGTGAGCACCGGCACTTTTGGTCCAAAAATTTTTATGCGATTTTATGATGGAAATCGATAGAGTAGATATCACTGAAGAGGGTTTGTGTGCGGGGAAGGGGTCAATTCGCAATATTTGGGCAAATAGCAAAATTTAGGTCAACTCTGACGTCATCAAGATGGCCGAAAAAGCTCGCTATCTCCCGAAATACCGCGAGTTGGGAGCTCTAGTTTGTTGGACACGTCTCGGAAGAGCCGCCCGCATCCACTGATTCCATGAAAAGCACTTTTGAAAGAGGGTCAAAAATTAACATTTCTCACAGGGAGCTCCCTGTGAGCACCGGCACTTTTGGTCAAAAATTTTTTATGCGATTTTATGATGGAAATCGATAGAGTAGATATCACTGAAGAGGGTTTGTGTGGGGGGAAGGGGTCAATTCGCAATATTTGGGCAAATAGTAAAATTTAGGTCAACTCTGACGTCATCAAGATGGCCGAAAAAGCTCGCTAGCTCCCGAAATACCGCGAGTTGGGAGCTCTAGTTTGTTGGACACGTCTCGGAAGAGCCGCCCGCATCCACTGATTCCATGAACAGCACTTTTGAAAGAGGGTCAAAAATTAAAATTTCTCACAGGGAGCTCCCTGTGAGCACCGGCACTTTTGGTCCAAAAATTTTTATGCGATTTTATGATGGAAATCGATAGAGTAGATATCACTGAAGAGGGTTTGTGTGCGGGGAAGGGGTCAATTCGCAATATTTGGGCAAATGGCAAAATTTAGGTCAACTCTGACGTCATCAAGATGGCCGAAAAAGCTCGCTAGCTCCCGAAATACCGCGAGTTGGGAGCTCTAGTTTGTTGGACACGTCTCGGAAGAGCCGCCCGCATCCACTGATTCCATGAAAAGCACTTTTGAAAGAGGGTCAAAAATTAAAATTTCTCACAGGGAGCTCCCTGTGAGCACCGGCACTTTTGGTCCAAAATTTTTTTTGCGATTTTATGATGGAAATCGATAGAGTAGATATCACTGAAGAGGGTTTGTGTGCGGGGAAGGGGTCAATTCGCAATATTTGGGCAAATGGCAAAATTTAGGTCAACTCTGACGTCATCAAGATGGCCGAAAAAGCTCGCTAGCTCCCGAAATACCGCGAGTTGGGAGCTTTAGTTTGTTGGACACGTCTCGGAAGAGCCGCCCGCATCCACTGAATCCATGAAAAGCACTTTTGAAAGAGGGTCAAAAATTAAAATTTCTCACAGGGAGCTCCCTGTGAGCACCGGCACTTTTGGTCAAAAATTTTTTATGCGATTTTATGATGGAAATCGATAGAGTAGATATCACTGAAGAGGGTTTGTGTGCGGGGAAGGGGTCAATTCGCAATATTTTGGGCAAATGGCAAAATTTAGGTCAACTCACACGTCATCAAGATGGCCGAAAAAGCTCGCTAGCTCCCGAAATACCGCGAGTTGGGAGCTCTAGTTTGTTGGACACGTCTCGGAAGAGCCGCCCGCATCCACTGATTCCATAAAAAGCACTTTTGAAAGAGGGTCAAAAATTAAAATTTCTCACAGGGAGCTCCCTGTGAGCACCGGCACTTTTGGTCCCAAATTTTTTATGCGATTTTATGATGGAAATCGATAGAGTAGATATCACTGAAGAGGGTTTGTGTGCGGGGAAGGGGTCAATTCGCAATATTTGGGCAAATGGCAAAATTTAGGTCAACTCTGACGTCATCAAGATGACCGAAAAAGCTCGCTAGCTCCCGAAATACCGCGAGTTGGGAGCTTTAGTTTGTTGGACACGTCTCGGAAGAGCCGCCCGCATCCACTGATTCCATGAAAAGCACTTTTGAAAGAGGGTCAAAAATTAAAATTTCTCACAGGGAGCTCCCTGTGAGCACCGGCACTTTTGGTCCAAAATTTTTTATTCGATTTTATGATGGAAATCGATAGAGTAGATATCACTGAAGAGGGTTTGTGTGCGGGGAAGGGGTCAATTCGCAATATTTGGGCAAATGGCAAAATTTAGGTCAACTCTGACGTCATCAAGATGGCCGAAAAAGCTCGCTAGCTCCCAAAATACCGCGAGTTGGGAGCTTTAGTTTGTTGGACACGTCTCGGAAGAGCCGCCCGCATCCACTGAATCCATGAAAAGCACTTTTGAAAGAGGGTCAAAAATTAAAATTTCTCACAGGGAGCTCCCTGTGAGCACCGGCACTTTTGGTCAAAAATTTTTTATGCGATTTTATGATGGAAATCGATAGAGTAGATATCACTGAAGAGGGTTTGTGTGCGGGGAAGGGGTCAATTCGCAATATTTGGGCAAATGGCAAAATTTAGGTCAACTCTGACGTCATCAAGATGGCCGAAAAAGCTCGCTAGCTCCCGAAATACCGCGAGTTGGGAGCTCTAGTTTGTTGGACACGTCTCGGAAGAGCCGCCCGCATCCACTGAATCCATGAAAAGCACTTTTGAAAGAGGGTCAAAAATAAAAATTTCTCACAGGGAGCTCCCTGTGAGCACCGGCACTTTTGGTCAAAAAATGTTTATGCGATTTTATGATGGAAATCGATAGAGTAGATATCACTGAAGAGGGTTTGTGTGCGGGGAAGGGGTCAATTCGCAATATTTGGGCAAATAGCAAAATTTAGGTCAACTCTGACGTCATCAAGATGGCCGAAAAAGCTCGCTAGCTCCCGAAATACCGCGAGTTGGGAGCTCTAGTTTGTTGGACACGTCTCGGAAGAGCCGCCCGCATCCACTGATTCCATGAAAAGCACTTTTGAAAGAGGGTCAAAAATTAAAATTTCTCACAGGGAGCTCCCTGTGAGCACCGGCACTTTTGGTCCAAAATTTTTTATTCGATTTTATGATGGAAATCGATAGAGTAGATATCACTGAAGAGGGTTTGTGTGCGGGGAAGGGGTCAATTCGCAATATTTGGGCAAATGGCAAAATTTAGGTCAACTCTGACGTCATCAAGATGGCCGAAAAAGCTCGCTAGCTCCCAAAATACCGCGAGTTGGGAGCTTTAGTTTGTTGGACACGTCTCGGAAGAGCCGCCCGCATCCACTGAATCCATGAAAAGCACTTTTGAAAGAGGGTCAAAAATTAAAATTTCTCACAGGGAGCTCCCTGTGAGCACCGGCACTTTTGGTCAAAAATTTTTTATGCGATTTTATGATGGAAATCGATAGAGTAGATATCACTGAAGAGGGTTTGTGTGCGGGGAAGGGGTCAATTCGCAATATTTGGGCAAATGGCAAAATTTAGGTCAACTCTGACGTCATCAAGATGGCCGAAAAAGCTCGCTAGCTCCCGAAATACCGCGAGTTGGGAGCTCTAGTTTGTTGGACACGTCTCGGAAGAGCCGCCCGCATCCACTGAATCCATGAAAAGCACTTTTGAAAGAGGGTCAAAAATAAAAATTTCTCACAGGGAGCTCCCTGTGAGCACCGGCACTTTTGGTCAAAAAATGTTTATGCGATTTTATGATGGAAATCGATAGAGTAGATATCACTGAAGAGGGTTTGTGTGCGGGGAAGGGGTCAATTCGCAATATTTGGGCAAATAGCAAAATTTAGGTCAACTCTGACGTCATCAAGATGGCCGAAAAAGCTCGCTAGCTCCCGAAATACCGCGAGTTGGGAGCTCTAGTTTGTTGGACACGTCTCGGAAGAGCCGCCCGCATCCACTGATTCCATGAAAAGCACTTTTGAAAGAGGGTCAAAAATTAAAATTTCTCACAGGGAGCTACCTGTGAGCACCGGCACTTTTGGTCAAAAAATTTTTATGCGATTTTATGATGGAAATCGATAGAGTAGATATCACTGAAGAGGGTTTGTGTGCGGGGAAGGGGTCAATTCGCAATATTTGGGCAAATGGCAAAATTTAGGTCAACTCTGACGTCATCAAGATGACCGAAAAAGCTCGCTAGCTCCCGAAATACCGCGAGTTGGGAGCTTTAGTTTGTTGGACACGTCTCGGAAGAGCCGCCCGCATCCACTGATTCCATGAAAAGCACTTTTGAAAGAGGGTCAAAAATTAAAATTTCTCACAGGGAGCTCCCTGTGAGCACCGGCACTTTTGGTCAAAAAGTTTTTATGCGATTTTATGATGGAAATCGATAGAGTAGATATCACTGAAGAGGGTTTGTGTGCGGGGAAGGGGTCAATTCGCAATATTTGGGCAAATGGCAAAATTTAGGTCAACTCTGACGTCATCAAGATGGCCGAAAAAGCTCGCTAGCTCCCGAAATACCGCGAGTTGGGAGCTCTAGTTTGTTGGCCACGTCTCGGAAGAGCCGCCCGCATCCACTGATTCCATGAAAAGCACTTTTGAAAGAGGGTCAAAAATTAAAATTTCTCACAGGGAGCTCCCTGTGAGCACCGGCACTTTTGGTCCAAAAATTTTTATGCGATTTTATGATGGAAATCGATAGAGTAGATATCACTGAAGAGGGTTTGTGTGCGGGGAAGGGGTCAATTCGCAATATTTGGGCAAATGGCAAAATTTAGGTCAACTCTGACGTCATCAAGATGGCCGAAAAAGCTCGCTAGCTCCCGAAATACCGCGAGTTGGGAGCTCTAGTTTGTTGGACACGTCTCGGAAGAGCCGCCCGCATCCACTGATTGCATGAAAAGCACTTTTGAAAGAGGGTCAAAAATTAAAATTTCTCACAGGGAGCTCCCTGTGAGCACCGGCACTTTTGGTCCAAAAATTTTTATGCGATTTTATGATGGAAATCGATAGAGTATATATCACTGAAGAGGGTTTGTGTGCGGGGAAGGGGTCAATTCGCAATATTTGGGCAAATGGCAAAATTTAGGTCAACTCTGACGTCATCAAGATGGCCGAAAAAGCTCGCTAGCTCCCGAAATACCGCGAGTTGGGAGCTCTAGTTTGTTGGACACGTCTCGGAAGAGCCGCCCGCATCCACTGATTCCATGAAAAGCACTTTTGAAAGAGGGTCAAAAATTAAAATTTCTCCTAGGGAGCTCCCTGTGAGCACCGGCACTTTTGGTCCAAAAATTTTTATGCGATTTTATGATGGAAATCGATAGAGTAGATATCACTGAAGAGGGTTTGTGTGCGGGGAAGGGGTCAATTCGCAATATTTGGGCAAATGGCAAAATTTAGGTCAACTCTGACGTCATCAAGATGGCCGAAAAAGCTCGCTAGCTCCCGAAATACCGCGAGTTGGGAGCTCTAGTTTGTTGGACACGTCTCGGAAGAGCCGCCCGCATCCACTGATTCCATGAAAAGCACTTTTGAAAGAGGGTCAAAAATTAAAATTTCTCACAGGGAGCTCCCTGTGAGCACCGGCACTTTTGGTCCAAAAATTTTTATGCGATTTTATGATGGAAATCGATAGAGTAGATATCACTGAAGAGGGTTTGTGTGCGGGGAAGGGGTCAATTCGCAATATTTGGGCAAATGGCAAAATTTAGGTCAACTCTGACGTCATCAAGATGGCCGAAAAAGCTCGCTAGCTCCCGAAATACCGCGAGTTGGGAGCTTTAGTTTGTTGGACACGTCTCGGAAGAGCCGCCCGCATCCACTGAATCCATGAAAAGCACTTTTGAAAGAGGGTCAAAAATTAAAATTTCTCACAGGGAGCTCCCTGTGAGCACCGGCACTTTTGGTCCAAAAATTTTTATGCGATTTTATGATGGAAATCGATAGAGTAGATATCACTGAAGAGGGTTTGTGTGCGGGGAAGGGGTCAATTCGCAATATTTGGGCAAATGGCAAAATTTAGGTCAACTCTGACGTCATCAAGATGGCCGAAAAAGCTCGCTAGCTCCCGAAATACCGCGAGTTGGGAGCTCTAGTTTGTTGGACACGTCTCGGAAGAGCCGCCCGCATCCACTGATTCCATGAAAAGCACTTTTGAAAGAGGGTCAAAAATTAAAATTTCTCACAGGGAGCTCCCTGTGAGCACCGGCACTTTTGGTCCAAAAATTTTTATGCGATTTTATGATGGAAATCGATAGAGTAGATATCACTGAAGAGGGTTTGTGTGCGGGGAAGGGGTCAATTCGCAATATTTGGGCAAATGGCAAAATTTAGGTCAACTCTGACGTCATCAAGATGGCCGAAAAAGCTCGCTAGCTCCCGAAATACCGCGAGTTGGGAGCTTTAGTTTGTTGGACACGTCTCGGAAGAGCCGCCCGCATCCACTGAATCCATGAAAAGCACTTTTGAAAGAGGGTCAAAAATTAAAATTTCTCACAGGGAGCTCCCTGTGAGCACCGGCACTTTTGGTCCAAAAATTTTTATGCGATTTTATGATGGAAATCGATAGAGTAGATATCACTGAAGAGGGTTTGTGTGCGGGGAAGGGGTCAATTCGCAATATTTGGGCAAATGGCAAAATTTAGGTCAACTCTGACGTCATCAAGATGGCCGAAAAAGCTCGCTAGCTCCCGAAATACCGCGAGTTGGGAGCTCTAGTTTGTTGGACACGTCTCGGAAGAGCCGCCCGCATCCACTGATTCCATGAAAAGCACTTTTGAAAGAGGGTCAAAAATTAAAATTTCTCACAGGGAGCTCCCTGTGAGCACCGGCACTTTTGGTCAAAAAATTTTTATGCGATTTTATGATGGAAATCGATAGAGTATATATCACTGAAGAGGGTTTGTGTGCGGGGAAGGGGTCAATTCGCAATATTTGGGCAAATGGCAAAATTTAGGTCAACTCTGACGTCACCAAGATGGCCGAAAAAGCTCGCTAGCTCCCGAAATACCGCGAGTTGGGAGCTCTAGTTTGTTGGACACGTCTTGGAAGAGCCGCCCGCATCCACTGATTCCATGAAAAGCACTTTTGAAAGAGGGTCAAAAATTAAAATTTCTCCTAGGGAGCTCCCTGTGAGCACCGGCACTTTTGGTCAAAAAATTTTTATGCGATTTTATGATGG
Organism: Marthasterias glacialis; assembly: GCA_911728455.2. NCBI lineage: Eukaryota > Metazoa > Echinodermata > Asteroidea > Forcipulatida > Asteriidae > Marthasterias > Marthasterias glacialis. The sequence continues at coordinate 76,878 of CAJVRT020000005.1, forward strand.
AAATCGATAGAGTAGATATCACTGAAGAGGGTTTGTGTGCGGGGAAGGGGTCAATTCGCAATATTTGGGCAAATGGCAAAATTTAGGTCAACTCTGACGTCATCAAGATGGCCGAAAAAGCTCGCTAGCTCCCGAAATACCGCGAGTTGGGAGCTCTAGTTTGTTGACACGTCTCGGAAGAGCCGCCTGAATCCAATGATTCCATGAAAAGCACTTTTGAAACAGGGTCAAAAATTAAAATTTCTCCTAGGGAGCTTCCTGTGAGCACCGGCACTTTTGGTCAAAAATTTTTTATGCGATTTTATGATGGAAATCGATAGAGTAGATATCACTGAAGAGGGTTTGTGTGCGGGGAAGGGGTCAATTCGCAATATTTGGGCAAATGGCAATATTTAGGTCAACTCTGACGTCATCAAGATGGCCGAAAAAGCTCGCTAGCTCCCGAAATACCGCGAGTTGGGAGCTCTAGTTTGTTGGACACGTCTCGGAAGAGCCGCCCGCATCCACTGATTCCATGAAAAGCACTTTTGAAAGAGGGTCAAAAATTAAAAATTTCTCACAGGGAGCCCCTGTGAGCACCGGCACTTTTGGTCAAAAGATTTTTATGCGATTTTATGATGGAAATCGATAGAGTAGATATCACTGAAGAGGGTTTGTGTGCGGGGAAGGGGTCAATTCGCAATATTTGGGCAAATAGCAAAATTTAGGTCAACTCTGACGTCATCAAGATGGCCGAAAAAGCTCGCTAGCTCCCGAAATACCGCGAGTTGGGAGCTCTAGTTTGTTGGACACGTCTCGGAAGAGCCGCCCGCATCCACTGATTCCATGAAAAGCACTTTTGAAAGAGGGTCAAAAATTAAAATTTCTCACAGGGAGCTCCCTGTGAGCACCGGCACTTTTGGTCAAAAATTTTTTATGCGATTTTATGATGGAAATCGATAGAGTAGATATCACTGAAGAGGGTTTGTGTGCGGGGAAGGGGTCAATTCGCAATATTTGGGCAAATGGCAAAATTTAGGTCAACTCTGACGTCATCAAGATGACCGAAAAAGCTCGCTAGCTCCCGAGATACCGCGAGTTGGGAGCTCTAGTTTGTTGGACACGTCTCGGAAGAGCCGCCCGCATCCACTGATTCCATGAAAAGCACTTTTGAAAGAGGGTCAAAAATTAAAATTTCTCACAGGGAGCTCCCTGTGAGCACCGGCACTTTTGGTCAAAAAGTTTTTATGCGATTTTATGATGGAAATCGATAGAGTAGATATCACTGAAGAGGGTTTGTGTGCGGGGAAGGGGTCAATTCGCAATATTTGGGCAAATGGCAAAATTTAGGTCAACTCTGACGTCATCAAGATGGCCGAAAAAGCTCGCTAGCTCTCGAAATACCGCGAGTTGGGAGCTCTAGTTTGTTGGACACGTCTCGGAAGAGCCGCCCGCATCCACTGATTCCATGAAAAGCACTTTTGAAAGAGGGTCAAAAATTAAAATTTCTCACAGGTGTCTGTGAGCACCGGCACTTTTGGTCAAAAAATTCTTATGCGATTTTATGATGGAAATCGATAGAGTAGATATCACTGAAGAGGGTTTGTGTGCGGGGAAGGGGTCAATTCGCAATATTTGGGCAAATGGCAAAATTTAGGTCAACTCTGACGTCATCAAGATGGCCGAAAAAGCTCGCTAGCTCCCGAAATACCGCGAGTTGGGAGCTCTAGTTTGTTGGACACGTCTCGGAAGAGCCGCCTGAATCCACTGATTCCATGAAAAGCACTTTTGAAACAGGGTCAAAAATTAAAATTTCTCACAGGGAGCTCCCTGTGAGCACCGGCACTTTTGGTCAAAAATTTTTTATGCGATTTTATGATGGAAATCGATAGAGTAGATATCACTGAAGAGGGTTTGTGTGCGGGGAAGGGTCAATTCGCAATATTTGGGCAAATGGCAATATTTAGGTCAACTCTGACGTCATCAAGATGGCCGAAAAAGCTCGCTAGCTCCCGAAATACCGCGAGTTGGGAGCTCAAGTTTGTTGGACACGTCTCGGAAGAGCCGCCCGCATCCACTGATTCCATGAAAAGCACTTTTGAAAGAGGGTCAAAAATTAAAAATTTCTCACAGGGAGCCCCTGTGAGCACCGGCACTTTTGGTCAAAAAATGTTTATGCGATTTTATGATGGAAATCGATAGAGTAGATATCACTGAAGAGGGTTTGTGTGCGGGGAAGGGGTCAATTCGCAATATTTGGGCAAATGGCAAAATTTAGGTCAACTCTGACGTCATCAAGATGGCCGAAAAAGCTCGCTAGCTCCCGAAATACCGCGAGTTGGGAGCTCTAGTTTGTTGGACACGTCTCGGAAGAGCCGCCCGCATCCACTGATTCCATGAAAAGCACTTTTGAAAGAGGGTCAAAAATTAAAATTTCTCACAGGGAGCTCCCTGTGAGCACCGGCACTTTTGGTCAAAAATTTTTTATGCGATTTTATGATGGAAATCGATAGAGTAGATATCACTGAAGAGGGTTTGTGTGCGGGGAAGGGGTCAATTCGCAATATTTGGGCAAATGGCAAAATTTAGGTCAACTCTGACGTCATCAAGATGACCGAAAAAGCTCGCTAGCTCCCGAAATACCGCGAGTTGGGAGCTTTAGTTTGTTGGACACGTCTCGGAAGAGCCGCCCGCATCCACTGATTCCATGAAAAGCACTTTTGAAAGAGGGTCAAAAATTAAAATTTCTCACAGGGAGCTCCCTGTGAGCACCGGCACTTTTGGTCAAAAAGTTTTTATGCGATTTTATGATGGAAATCGATAGAGTAGATATCACTGAAGAGGGTTTGTGTGCGGGGAAGGGGTCAATTCGCAATATTTGGGCAAATGGCAAAATTTAGGTCAACTCTGACGTCATCAAGATGGCCGAAAAAGCTCGCTAGCTCTCGAAATACCGCGAGTTGGGAGCTCTAGTTTGTTGGACACGTCTCGGAAGAGCCGCCCGCATCCACTGATTCCATGAAAAGCACTTTTGAAAGAGGGTCAAAAATTAAAATTTCTCACAGGGAGCTCCCTGTGAGCACCGGCACTTTTGGTCCAAAAATTTTTATGCGATTTTATGATGGAAATCGATAGAGTAGATATCACTGAAGAGGGTTTGTGTGCGGGGAAGGGGTCAATTCGCAATATTTGGGCAAATGGCAAAATTTAGGTCAACTCTGACGTCATCAAGATGGCCGAAAAAGCTCGCTAGCTCCCGAAATACCGCGAGTTGGGAGCTCTAGTTTGTTGGACACGTCTCGGAAGAGCCGCCCGCATCCACTGATTGCATGAAAAGCACTTTTGAAAGAGGGTCAAAAATTAAAATTTCTCACAGGGAGCTCCCTGTGAGCACCGGCACTTTTGGTCCAAAAATTTTTATGCGATTTTATGATGGAAATCGATAGAGTATATATCACTGAAGAGGGTTTGTGTGCGGGGAAGGGGTCAATTCGCAATATTTGGGCAAATGGCAAAATTTAGGTCAACTCTGACGTCATCAAGATGGCCGAAAAAGCTCGCTAGCTCCCGAAATACCGCGAGTTGGGAGCTCTAGTTTGTTGGACACGTCTCGGAAGAGCCGCCCGCATCCACTGATTCCATGAAAAGCACTTTTGAAAGAGGGTCAAAAATTAAAATTTCTCCTAGGGAGCTCCCTGTGAGCACCGGCACTTTTGGTCCAAAAATTTTTATGCGATTTTATGATGGAAATCGATAGAGTAGATATCACTGAAGAGGGTTTGTGTGCGGGGAAGGGGTCAATTCGCAATATTTGGGCAAATGGCAAAATTTAGGTCAACTCTGACGTCATCAAGATGGCCGAAAAAGCTCGCTAGCTCCCGAAATACCGCGAGTTGGGAGCTCTAGTTTGTTGGACACGTCTCGGAAGAGCCGCCCGCATCCACTGATTCCATGAAAAGCACTTTTGAAAGAGGGTCAAAAATTAAAATTTCTCACAGGGAGCTCCCTGTGAGCACCGGCACTTTTGGTCCAAAACTTTTTATGCGATTTTATGATGGAAATCGATAGAGTAGATATCACTGAAGAGGGTTTGTGAGCGGGGAAGGGGTCAATTCGCAATATTTGGGCAAATGGCAAAATTTAGGTCAACTCTGACGTCATCAAGATGGCCGAAAAAGCTCGCTAGCTCCCGAAATACCGCGAGTTGGGAGCTTTAGTTTGTTGGACACGTCTCGGAAGAGCCGCCCGCATCCACTGAATCCATGAAAAGCACTTTTGAAAGAGGGTCAAAAATTAAAATTTCTCACAGGGAGCTCCCTGTGAGCACCGGCACTTTTGGTCCAAAAATTTTTATGCGATTTTATGATGGAAATCGATAGAGTAGATATCACTGAAGAGGGTTTGTGTGCGGGGAAGGGGTCAATTCGCAATATTTGGGCAAATGGCAAAATTTAGGTCAACTCTGACGTCATCAAGATGGCCGAAAAAGCTCGCTAGCTCCCGAAATACCGCGAGTTGGGAGCTCTAGTTTGTTGGACACGTCTCGGAAGAGCCGCCCGCATCCACTGATTCCAAGAAAAGCACTTTTGAAAGAGGGTCAAAAATTAAAATTTCTCACAGGGAGCTCCCTGTGAGCACCGGCACTTTTGGTCCAAAAATTTTTATGCGATTTTATGATGGAAATCGATAGAGTAGATATCACTGAAGAGGGTTTGTGTGCGGGGAAGGGGTCAATTCGCAATATTTGGGCAAATGGCAAAATTTAGGTCAACTCTGACGTCATCAAGATGGCCGAAAAAGCTCGCTAGCTCCCGAAATACCGCGAGTTGGGAGCTTTAGTTTGTTGGACACGTCTCGGAAGAGCCGCCCGCATCCACTGAATCCATGAAAAGCACTTTTGAAAGAGGGTCAAAAATTAAAATTTCTCACAGGGAGCTCCCTGTGAGCACCGGCACTTTTGGTCCAAAAATTTTTATGCGATTTTATGATGGAAATCGATAGAGTAGATATCACTGAAGAGGGTTTGTGTGCGGGGAAGGGGTCAATTCGCAATATTTGGGCAAATGGCAAAATTTAGGTCAACTCTGACGTCATCAAGATGGCCGAAAAAGCTCGCTAGCTCCCGAAATACCGCGAGTTGGGAGCTCTAGTTTGTTGGACACGTCTCGGAAGAGCCGCCCGCATCCACTGATTGCATGAAAAGCACTTTTGAAAGAGGGTCAAAAATTAAAATTTCTCACAGGGAGCTCCCTGTGAGCACCGGCACTTTTGGTCAAAAAATTTTTATGCGATTTTATGATGGAAATCGATAGAGTATATATCACTGAAGAGGGTTTGTGTGCGGGGAAGGGGTCAATTCGCAATATTTGGGCAAATGGCAAATTTTAGGTCAACTCTGACGTCATCAAGATGGCCGAAAAAGCTCGCTAGCTCCCGAAATACCGCGAGTTGGGAGCTCTAGTTTGTTGGACACGTCTTGGAAGAGCCGCCCGCATCCACTGAATCCATGAAAAGCACTTTTGAAAGAGGGTCAAAAATTAAAATTTCTCACAGGGAGCTCCCTGTGAGCACCGTCACTTTTGGTCAAAAATTTTTTATGCGATTTTAGGATGGAAATCGATAGAGTAGATATCACTGAAGAGGGTTTTTGTGCGGGGAAGGGGGTCAATTCGCAATATTTTGGGCAAATGGCAAAATTTAGGTCAACTCAGACGTCATCAAGATGGCCGAAAAAGCTCGCTAGCTCCCGAAATACCGCGAGTTGGGAGCTCTAGTTTGTTGGACACGTCTCGGAAGAGCCGCCCGCATCCACTGATTCCATGAAAAGCACTTTTGAAAGAGGGTCAAAAATTAAAATTTCTCACAGGGAGCTCCCTGTGAGCACCGGCACTTTTGGTCCAAAAATTTTTATGCGATTTTATGATGGAAATCGATAGAGTAGATATCACTGAAGAGGGTTTGTGTGCGGGGAAGGGGTCAATTCGCAATATTTGGGCAAATGGCAAAATTTAGGTCAACTCTGACGTCATCAAGATGGCCGAAAAAGCTCGCTAGCTCCCGAAATACCGCGAGTTGGGAGCTCTAGTTTGTTGGACACGTCTCGGAAGAGCCGCCCGCATCCACTGATTCCATGAAAAGCACTTTTGAAAGAGGGTCAACAATTAAAATTTATCACAGGATGCTCCCTGTCAGCACCGGCACTTTTGGTCAAAAATTTTTTATGCGATTTTATGATGGAAATCGATAGAGTAGATATCACTGAAGAGGGTTTGTGTGCGGGGAAGGGGTCAATTCGCAATATTTGGGCAAATGGCAAAATTTAGGTCAACTCTGACGTCATCAAGATGGCCGAAAAAGCTCGCTAGCTCCCGAAATACCGCGAGTTGGGAGCTCTAGTTTGTTGGACACGTCTCGGAAGAGCCGCCCGCATCCACTGATGCCATAAAAAGCAATTTTGAAAGAGGGTCAAAAATTAAAATTTCTCACAGGGAGCTCCCTGTGATCACCGGCACTTTTGGTCAAAAAATTTTTATGCGATTTTATGATGGAAATCGATAGAGTAGATATCACTGAAGAGGGTTTGTGTGCGGGGAAGGGGTCAATTCGCAATATTTGGGCAAATGGCAAAATTTAGGTCAACTCTGACGTCATCAAGATGACCGAAAAAGCTCGCTAGCTCCCGAAATACCGCGAGTTGGGAGCTCTAGTTTGTTGGACACGTCTCGGAAGAGCCGCCCGCATCCACTGATTCCATGAAAAGCACTTTTGAAAGAGGGTCAAAAATTAAAATTTCTCACAGGGAGCTCCCTGTGAGCACCGGCACTTTTGGTCCAAAAATTTTTATGCGATTTTATGATGGAAATCGATAGAGTAGATATCACTGAAGAGGGTTTGTGTGCGGGGAAGGGGTCAATTCGCAATATTTGGGCAAATGGCAAAATTTAGGTCAACTCTGACGTCATCAAGATGGCCGAAAAAGCTCGCTAGCTCCCGAAATACCGCGAGTTGGGAGCTCTAGTTTGTTGGACACGTCTCGGAAGAGCCGCCCGCATCCACTGATTCCATGAAAAGCACTTTTGAAAGAGGGTCAAAAATTAAAATTTCTCACAGGGAGCTCCCTGTGAGCACCGGCACTTTTGGTCAAAAAATTTTTATGCGATTTTATGATGGAAATCGATAGAGTAGATATCACTGAAGAGGGTTTGTGTGCGGGGAAGGGGTCAATTCGCAATATTTGGGCAAATGGCAAAATTTAGGTCAACTCTGACGTCATCAAGATGACCAAAAAAGCTCGCTAGCTCCCGAAATACCGCGAGTTGGGAGCTCTAGTTTGTTGGACACGTCTCGGAAGAGCCGCCCGCATCCACTGATTCCATGAAAAGCACTTTTGAAAGAGGGTCAAAAATTAAAATTTCTCACAGGGAGCTCCCTGTGAGCACCGGCACTTTTGGTCCAAAAATTTTTATGCGATTTTATGATGGAAATCGATAGAGTAGATATCACTGAAGAGGGTTTGTGTGCGGGGAAGGGGTCAATTCGCAATATTTGGGCAAATGGCAAAATTTAGGTCAACTCTGACGTCATCAAGATGGCCGAAAAAGCTCGCTAGCTCCCGAAATACCGCGAGTTGGGAGCTTTAGTTTGTTGGACACGTCTCGGAAGAGCCGCCCGCATCCACTGAATCCATGAAAAGCACTTTTGAAAGAGGGTCAAAAATTAAAATTTCTCACAGGGAGCTCCCTGTGAGCACCGGCACTTTTGGTCAAAAATTTTTTATGCGATCTTATGATGGAAATCGATAGAGTAGATATCACTGAAGAGGGTTTGTGTGCGGGGAAGGGGTCAATTCGCAATATTTTGGGCAAATGGCAAAATTTAGGTCAACTCAGACGTCATCAAGATGGCCGAAAAAGCTCGCAAGCTCCCGAAATACCGCGAGTTGGGAGCTCTAGTTTGTTGGACACGTCTCGGAAGAGCCGCCCACATCCACTGATTCCATGAAAAGCACTTTTGAAAGAGGGTCAAAAATTAAAATTTCTCACAGGGAGCTCCCTGTGAGCACCGACACTTTTGGTCAAAAATTTTTTATGCGATTTTATGATGGAAATCGATAGAGTAGATATCACTGAAGAGGGTTTGTGTGCGGGGAAGGGGTCAATTCGCAATATTTGGGCAAATGGCAAAATTTAGGTCAACTCTGACGTCATCAAGATGGCCGAAAAAGCTCGCTAGCTCCCGAAATACCGCGAGTTGGGAGCTCTAGTTTGTTGGACACGTCTCGGAAGAGCCGCCCGCATCCACTGATTCCATGAAAAGCACTTTTGAAAGAGGGTCAAAAATTAAAATTTCTCACAGGGAGCTCCCTGTCAGCACCGGCACTTTTGGTCCAAAAATTTTTATGCGATTTTATGATGGAAATCGATAGAGTAGATATCACTGAAGAGGGTTTGTGTGCGGGGAAGGGGTCGATTCGCAATATTTTGGGCAAAGGGCAAAATTTAGGTCAACTCAGACGTCATCAAGATGGCCGAAAAAGCTCGCTAGCTCCCGAAATACCGCGAGTTGGGAGCTCTAGTTTGTTGGACACGTCTCAGAAGAGCCGCCCACATCCACTGATTCCATGAAAAGCACTTTTGAAAGAGGGTCAAAAATTAAAATTTCTCACAGGGAGCTCCCTGTGAGCACCGACACTTTTGGTCAAAAAATTTTTATGCGATTTTATGATGGAAATCGATAGAGTAGATATCACTGAAGAGGGTTTGTGTGCGGGGAAGGGGTCAATTCGCAATATTTGGGCAAATGGCAAAATTTAGGTCAACTCTGACGTCATCAAGATGGCCGAAAAAGCTCGCTAGCTCCCGAAATACCGCGAGTTGGGAGCTTTAGTTTGTTGGACACGTCTCGGAAGAGCCGCCCGCATCCACTGATTCCATGAAAAGCACTTTTGAAAGAGGGTCAAAAATTAAAATTTCTCACAGGGAGCTCCCTGTGAGCACCGGCACTTTTGGTCCAAAAATTTTTATGCGATTTTATGATGGAAATCGATAGAGTAGATATCACTGAAGAGGGTTTGTGTGCGGGGAAGGGGTCAATTCGCAATATTTGGGCAAATGGCAAAATTTAGGTCAACTCTGACGTCATCAAGATGGCCGAAAAAGCTCGCTAGCTCCCGAAATACCGCGAGTTGGGAGCTCTAGTTTGTTGGACACGTCTCGGAAGAGCCGCCCGCATCCACTGATTGCATGAAAAGCACTTTTGAAAGAGGGTCAAAAATTAAAATTTCTCACAGGGAGCTCCCTGTGAGCACCGGCACTTTTGGTCCAAAAATTTTTATGCGATTTTATGATGGAAATCGATAGAGTATATATCACTGAAGAGGGTTTGTGTGCGGGGAAGGGGTCAATTCGCAATATTTGGGCAAATGGCAAAATTTAGGTCAACTCTGACGTCATCAAGATGGCTGAAAAAGCTCGCAAGCTCCCGAAATACCGCGAGTTGGGAGCTTTAGTTTGTTGGACACGTCTCGGAAGAGCCGCCCGCATCCACTGAATCCATGAAAAGCACTTTTGAAAGAGGGTCAAAAATTAAAATTTCTCACAGGGAGCTCCCTGTGAGCACCGTCACTTTTGGTCAAAAATTTTTTATGCGATTTTAGGATGGAAATCGATAGAGTAGATATCACTGAAGAGGGTTTTTGTGCGGGGAAGGGGGTCAATTCGCAATATTTTGGGCAAATGGCAAAATTTAGGTCAACTCAGACGTCATCAAGATGGCCGAAAAAGCTCGCTAGCTCCCGAAATACCGCGAGTTGGGAGCTCTAGTTTGTTGGACACGTCTCGGAAGAGCCGCCCGCATCCACTGATTCCATGAAAAGCACTTTTGAAAGAGGGTCAAAAATTAAAATTTCTCACAGGGAGCTCCCTGTGAGCACCGGCACTTTTGGTCCAAAAATTTTTATGCGATTTTATGATGGAAATCGATAGAGTAGATATCACTGAAGAGGGTTTGTGTGCGGGGAAGGGGTCAATTCGCAATATTTGGGCAAATGGCAAAATTTAGGTCAACTCTGACGTCATCAAGATGGCCGAAAAAGCTCGCTAGCTCCCGAAATACCGCGAGTTGGGAGCTCTAGTTTGTTGGACACGTCTCGGAAGAGCCGCCCGCATCCACTGATTCCATGAAAAGCACTTTTGAAAGAGGGTCAACAATTAAAATTTATCACAGGATGCTCCCTGTCAGCACCGGCACTTTTGGTCAAAAATTTTTTATGCGATTTTATGATGGAAATCGATAGAGTAGATATCACTGAAGAGGGTTTGTGTGCGGGGAAGGGGTCAATTCGCAATATTTGGGCAAATGGCAAAATTTAGGTCAACTCTGACGTCATCAAGATGGCCGAAAAAGCTCGCTAGCTCCCGAAATACCGCGAGTTGGGAGCTCTAGTTTGTTGGACACGTCTCGGAAGAGCCGCCCGCATCCACTGATGCCATAAAAAGCAATTTTGAAAGAGGGTCAAAAATTAAAATTTCTCACAGGGAGCTCCCTGTGATCACCGGCACTTTTGGTCAAAAAATTTTTATGCGATTTTATGATGGAAATCGATAGAGTAGATATCACTGAAGAGGGTTTGTGTGCGGGGAAGGGGTCAATTCGCAATATTTGGGCAAATGGCAAAATTTAGGTCAACTCTGACGTCATCAAGATGACCGAAAAAGCTCGCTAGCTCCCGAAATACCGCGAGTTGGGAGCTCTAGTTTGTTGGACACGTCTCGGAAGAGCCGCCCGCATCCACTGATTCCATGAAAAGCACTTTTGAAAGAGGGTCAAAAATTAAAATTTCTCACAGGGAGCTCCCTGTGAGCACCGGCACTTTTGGTCCAAAAATTTTTATGCGATTTTATGATGGAAATCGATAGAGTAGATATCACTGAAGAGGGTTTGTGTGCGGGGAAGGGGTCAATTCGCAATATTTGGGCAAATGGCAAAATTTAGGTCAACTCTGACGTCATCAAGATGGCCGAAAAAGCTCGCTAGCTCCCGAAATACCGCGAGTTGGGAGCTTTAGTTTGTTGGACACGTCTCGGAAGAGCCGCCCACATCCACTGATTCCATGAAAAGCACTTTTGAAAGAGGGTCAAAAATTAAAATTTCTCACAGGGAGCTCCCTGTGAGCACCGACACTTTTGGTCAAAAAATTTTTATGCGATTTTATGATGGAAATCGATAGAGTAGATATCACTGAAGAGGGTTTGTGTGCGGGGAAGGGGTCAATTCGCAATATTTGGGCAAATGGCAAAATTTAGGTCAACTCTGACGTCATCAAGATGGCCGATAAAGCTCGCTAGCTCCCGAAATACCGCGAGTTGGGAGCTCTAGTTTGTTGGACACGTCTCGGAAGAGCCGCCCGCATCCACTGATTCCATGAAAAGCACTTTTGAAAGAGGGTCAAAAATTAAAAGTTCTCACAGGGAGCTCCCTGTGAGCACCGGCACTTTTGGTCCAAAAATTTTTATGCGATTTTATGATGGAAATCGATAGAGTAGATATCACTGAAGAGGGTTTGTGTGCGGGGAAGGGGTCAATTCGCAATATTTGGGCAAATGGCAAAATTTAGGTCAACTCTGACGTCATCAAGATGGCCGAAAAAGCTCGCTAGCTCCCGAAATACCGCGAGTTGGGAGCTCTAGTTTGTTGGACACGTCTCGGAAGAGCCGCCCGCATCCACTGAATCCATGAAAAGCACTTTTGAAAGAGGGTCAACAATTAAAATTTATCACAGGATGCTCCCTGTGAGCACCGGCACTTTTGGTCAAAAAATTTTTATGCGATTTTATGATGGAAATCGATAGAGTAGATATCACTGAAGAGGGTTTGTGTGCGGGGAAGGGGTCAATTCGCAATATTTGGGCAAATGGCAAAATTTAGGTCAACTCTGACGTCATCAAGATGACCAAAAAAGCTCGCTAGCTCCCGAAATACCGCGAGTTGGGAGCTCTAGTTTGTTGGACACGTCTCGGAAGAGCCGCCCGCATCCACTGATTCCATGAAAAGCACTTTTGAAAGAGGGTCAAAAATTAAAATTTCTCACAGGGAGCTCCCTGTGAGCACCGGCACTTTTGGTCAAAAAATTTTTATGCGATTTTATGATGGAAATCGATAGAGTAGATATCACTGAAGAGGGTTTGTGTGCGGGGAAGGGGTCAATTCGCAATATTTGGGCAAATGGCAAAATTTAGGTCAACTCTGACGTCATCAAGATGGCCGAAAAAGCTCGCTAGCTCCCGAAATACCGCGAGTTGGGAGCTTTAGTTTGTTGGACACGTCTCGGAAGAGCCGCCCGCATCCACTGAATCCATGAAAAGCACTTTTGAAACAGGGTCAAAAATTAAAAGTTCTCACAGGGAGCTCCCTGTGAGCACCGGCACTTTTGGTCAAAAATTTTTTATGCGATCTTATGATGGAAATCGATAGAGTAGATATCACTGAAGAGGGTTTGTGTGCGGGGAAGGGGTCAATTCGCAATATTTTGGGCAAATGGCAAAATTTAGGTCAACTCAGACGTCATCAAGATGGCCGAAAAAGCTCGCTAGCTCCCGAAATACCGCGAGTTGGGAGCTCTAGTTTGTTGGACACGTCTCGGAAGAGCCGCCCACATCCACTGATTCCATGAAAAGCACTTTTGAAAGAGGGTCAAAAATTAAAATTTCTCACAGGGAGCTCCCTGTGAGCACCGACACTTTTGGTCAAAAAATTTTTATGCGATTTTATGATGGAAATCGATAGAGTAGATATCACTGAAGAGGGTTTGTGTGCGGGGAAGGGGTCAATTCGCAATATTTGGGCAAATGGCAAAATTTAGGTCAACTCTGACGTCATCAAGATGGCCGAAAAAGCTCGCTAGCTCCCGAAATACCGCGAGTTGGGAGCACTAGTTTGTTGGACACGTCTCGGAAGAGCCGCCCACATCCACTGATTCCATGAAAAGCACTTTTGAAAGAGGGTCAAAAATTAAAATTTCTCACAGGGAGCTCCCTGTGAGCACCGACACTTTTGGTCAAAAAATTTTTATGCGATTTTATGATGGAAATCGATAGAGTAGATATCACTGAAGAGGGTTTGTGTGCGGGGAAGGGGGTCAATTCGCAATATTTGGGCAAATGGCAAAATTTAGGTCAACTCTGACGTCATCAAGATGGCCGATAAAGCTCGCTAGCTCCCGAAATACCGCGAGTTGGGAGCTCTAGTTTGTTGGACACGTCTCGGAAGAGCCGCCCGCATCCACTGATTCCATGAAAAGCACTTTTGAAAGAGGGTCAAAAATTAAAAGTTCTCACAGGGAGCTCCCTGTGAGCACCGGCACTTTTGGTCCAAAAATTTTTATGCGATTTTATGATGGAAATCGATAGAGTAGATATCACTGAAGAGGGTTTGTGTGCGGGGAAGGGGTCAATTCGCAATATTTGGGCAAATGGCAAAATTTAGGTCAACTCTGACGTCATCAAGATGGCCGAAAAAGCTCGCTAGCTCCCGAAATACCGCGAGTTGGGAGCTCTAGTTTGTTGGACACGTCTCGGAAGAGCCGCCCGCATCCACTGAATCCATGAAAAGCACTTTTGAAAGAGGGTCAACAATTAAAATTTATCACAGGATGCTCCCTGTGAGCACCGGCACTTTTGGTCAAAAAATTTTTATGCGATTTTATGATGGAAATCGATAGAGTAGATATCACTGAAGAGGGTTTGTGTGCGGGGAAGGGGTCAATTCGCAATATTTGGGCAAATGGCAAAATTTAGGTCAACTCTGACGTCATCAAGATGACCAAAAAAGCTCGCTAGCTCCCGAAATACCGCGAGTTGGGAGCTCTAGTTTGTTGGACACGTCTCGGAAGAGCCGCCCGCATCCACTGATTCCATGAAAAGCACTTTTGAAAGAGGGTCAAAAATTAAAATTTCTCACAGGGAGCACCGGCACTTTTGGTCCAAAAATTTTTTATGCGATCTTATGATGGAAATCGATAGAGTAGATATCACTGAAGAGGGTTTGTGTGCGGGGAAGGGGTCAATTCGCAATATTTTGGGCAAATGGCAAAATTTAGGTCAACTCAGACGTCATCAAGATGGCCGAAAAAGCTCGCTAGCTCCCGAAATACCGCGAGTTGGGAGCTCTAGTTTGTTGGACACGTCTCGGAAGAGCCGCCCACATCCACTGATTCCATGAAAAGCACTTTTGAAAGAGGGTCAAAAATTAAAATTTCTCACAGGGAGCTCCCTGTGAGCACCGACACTTTTGGTCAAAAAATTTTTATGCGATTTTATGATGGAAATCGATAGAGTAGATATCACTGAAGAGGGTTTGTGTGCGGGGAAGGGGTCAATTCGCAATATTTGGGCAAATGGCAAAATTTAGGTCAACTCTGACGTCATCAAGATGGCCGAAAAAGCTCGCTAGCTCCCGAAATACCGCGAGTTGGGAGCTCTAGTTTGTTGGACACGTCTCGGAAGAGCCGCCCGCATCCACTGATTCCATGAAAAGCACTTTTGAAAGAGGGTCAAAAATTAAAATTTCTCACAGGGAGCTCCCTGTCAGCACCGGCACTTTTGGTCCAAAAATTTTTATGCGATTTTATGATGGAAATCGATAGAGTAGATATCACTGAAGAGGGTTTGTGTGCGGGGAAGGGGTCGATTCGCAATATTTTGGGCAAAGGGCAAAATTTAGGTCAACTCAGACGTCATCAAGATGGCCGAAAAAGCTCGCTAGCTCCCGAAATACCGCGAGTTGGGAGCTCTAGTTTGTTGGACACGTCTCAGAAGAGCCGCCCACATCCACTGATTCCATGAAAAGCACTTTTGAAAGAGGGTCAAAAATTAAAATTTCTCACAGGGAGCTCCCTGTGAGCACCGACACTTTTGGTCAAAAATTTTTTATGCGATTTTATGATGGAAATCGATAGAGTAGATATCACTGAAGAGGGTTTGTGTGCGGGGAAGGGGTCAATTCGCAATATTTGGGCAAATGGCAAAATTTAGGTCAACTCTGACGTCATCAAGATGGCCGAAAAAGCTCGCTAGCTCCCGAAATACCGCGAGTTGGGAGCTTTAGTTTGTTGGACACGTCTCGGAAGAGCCGCCCGCATCCACTGAATCCATGAAAAGCACTTTTGAAAGAGGGTCAAAAATTAAAATTTCTCACAGGGAGCTCCCTGTGAGCACCGGCACTTTTGGTCAAAAATTTTTTATGCGATCTTATGATGGAAATCGATAGAGTAGATATCACTGAAGAGGGTTTGTGTGCGGGGAAGGGGTCAATTCGCAATATTTTGGGCAAATGGCAAAATTTAGGTCAACTCAGACGTCATCAAGATGGCCGAAAAAGCTCGCTAGCTCCCGAAATACCGCGAGTTGGGAGCTCTAGTTTGTTGGACACGTCTCGGAAGAGCCGCCCACATCCACTGATTCCATGAAAAGCACTTTTGAAAGAGGGTCAAAAATTAAAATTTCTCACAGGGAGCTCCCTGTGAGCACCGGCACTTTTGGTCAAAAAATTTTTATGCGATTTTATGATGGAAATCGATAGAGTAGATATCACTGAAGAGGGTTTGTGTGCGGGGAAGGGGTCAATTCGCAATATTTGGGCAAATGGCAAAATTTAGGTCAACTCTGACGTCATCAAGATGGCCGAAAAAGCTCGCTAGCTCCCGAAATACCGCGAGTTGGGAGCTCTAGTTTGTTGGACACGTCTCGGAAGAGCCGCCCGCATCCACTGATTCCATGAAAAGCACTTTTGAAAGAGGGTCAAAAATTAAAATTTCTCACAGGGAGCTCCCTGTGAGCACCGGCACTTTTGGTCCAAAAATTTTTATGCGATTTTATGATGGAAATCGATAGAGTAGATATCACTGAAGAGGGTTTGTGTGCGGGGAAGGGGTCGATTCGCAATATTTTGGGCAAAGGGCAAAATTTAGGTCAACTCTGACGTCATCAAGATGGCCGAAAAAGCTCGCTAGCTCCCGAAATACCGCGAGTTGGGAGCTTTAGTTTGTTGGACACGTCTCGGAAGAGCCGCCCGCATCCACTGAATCCATGAAAAGCACTTTTGAAAGAGGGTCAAAAATTAAAATTTCTCACAGGGAGCTCCCTGTGAGCACCGGCACTTTTGGTCAAAAAATTTTTATGCGATTTTATGTTGGAAATCGATAGAGTAGATATCACTGAAGAGGGTTTGTGTGCGGGGAAGGGGTCAATTCGCAATATTTTGGGCAAATGGCAAAATTTAGGTCAACTCAGACGTCATCAAGATGGCCGAAAAAGCTCGCTAGCTCCCGAAATACCGCGAGTTGGGAGCTCTAGTTTGTTGGACACGTCTCGGAAGAGCCGCCCACATCCACTGATTCCATGAAAAGCACTTTTGAAAGAGGGTCAAAAATTAAAATTTCTCACAGGGAGCTCCCTGTGAGCACCGGCACTTTTGGTCAAAAAAATTTTATGCGATTTTATGATGGAAATCGATAGAGTAGATATCACTGAAGAGGGTTTGTGTGCGGGGAAGGGGTCAATTCGCAATATTTTGGGCAAAGGGCAAAATTTAGGTCAACTCAGACGTCATCAAGATGGCCGAAAAAGCTCGCTAGCTCCCGAAATACCGCGAGTTGGGAGCTCTAGTTTGTTGGACACGTCTCAGAAGAGCCGCCGACATCCACTGATTCCATGAAAAGCACTTTTGAAAGAGGGTCAAAAATTAAAATTTCTCACAGGGAGCTCCCTGTGAGCACCGACACTTTTGGTCAAAAATTTTTTATGCGATTTTATGATGGAAATCGATAGAGTAGATATCACTGAAGAGGGTTTGTGTGCGGGGAAGGGGTCAATTCGCAATATTTGGGCAAATGGCAAAATTTAGGTCAACTCTGACGTCATCAAGATGGCCGAAAAAGCTCGCTAGCTCCCGAAATACCGCGAGTTGGGAGCTGTAGTTTGTTGGACACGTCTCGGAAGAGCTGCCCGCATCCACTGATTCCGTGAAAAGCACTTTTGAAAGAGGGTCAAAAATTAAAATTTCTCACAGGGAGCTCCCTGTGAGCACCGACACTTTTGGTCAAAAAAATTTTTATGCGATTTTATGATGGAAATCGATAGAGTAGATATCACTGAAGAGGGTTTGTGTGCGGGGAAGGGGTCAATTCGCAATATTTGGGCAAATGGCAAAATTTAGGTCAACTCTGACGTCATCAAGATGGCCGAAAAAGCTCGCTAGCTCCCGAAATACCGCGAGTTGGGAGCTCTAGTTTGTTGGACACGTCTCGGAAGAGCCGCCGCATCCACTGATTCCATGAAAAGCACTTTTGAAACAGGGTCAAAAATTAAAAGTTCTCACAGGGAGCTCCCTGTGAGCACCGGCACTTTTGGTCAAAAAAATTTTATGCGATTTTATGATGGAAATCGATAGAGTAGATATCACTGAAGAGGGTTTGTGTGCGGGGAAGGGGTCAATTCGCAATATTTTGGGCAAAGGGCAAAATTTAGGTCAACTCAGACGTCATCAAGATGGCCGAAAAAGCTCGCTAGCTCCCGAAATACCGCGAGTTGGGAGCTCTAGTTTGTTGGACACGTCTCAGAAGAGCCGCCGACATCCACTGATTCCATGAAAAGCACTTTTGAAAGAGGGTCAAAAATTAAAATTTCTCACAGGGAGCTCCCTGTGAGCACCGACACTTTTGGTCAAAAATTTTTTATGCGATTTTATGATGGAAATCGATAGAGTAGATATCACTGAAGAGGGTTTGTGTGCGGGGAAGGGGTCAATTCGCAATATTTGGGCAAATGGCAAAATTTAGGTCAACTCTGACGTCATCAAGATGGCCGAAAAAGCTCGCTAGCTCCCGAAATACCGCGAGTTGGGAGCTCTAGTTTGTTGGACACGTCTCGGAAGAGCCGCCCGCATCCACTGATTCCATGAAAAGCACTTTTGAAACAGGGTCAAAAATTAAAATTTCTCACAGGGAGCTCCCTGTGAGCACCGGCACTTTTGGTCAAAAAATTTTTATGCGATTTTATGATGGAAATCGATAGAGTAGATATCACTGAAGAGGGTTTGTGTGCGGGGAAGGGGTCAATTCGCAATATTTGGGCAAATGGCAAAATTTAGGTCAACTCTGACGTCATCAAGATGGCCGAAAAAGCTCGCTAGCTCCCGAAATACCGCGAGTTGGGAGCTATAGTTTGTTGGACACGTCTCGGAAGAGCCGCCCGCATCCACTGATTCCATAAAAAGCACTTTTGAAAGAGGGTCAAAAATTAAAATTTCTCACAGGGAGCTCCCTGTGAGCACCGGCACTTTTGGTCCAAAAATTTTTATGCGATTTTATGATGGAAATCGATAGAGTAGATATCACTGAAGAGGGTTTGTGTGCGGGGAAGGGGTCAATTCGCAATATTTGGGCAAATGGCAAAATTTAGGTCAACTCTGACGTCATCAAGATGGCCGAAAAAGCTCGCTAGCTCCCGAAATACCGCGAGTTGGGAGCTCTAGTTTGTTGGACACGTCTCGGAAGAGCCGCCCGCATCCACTGATTCCATGAAAAGCACTTTTGAAAGAGGGTCAAAAATTAAAATTTCTCACAGGGAGCTCCCTGTGAGCACCGGCACTTTTGGTCCAAAAATTTTTATGCGATTTTATGATGGAAATCGATAGAGTAGATATCACTGAAGAGGGTTTGTGTGCGGGGAAGGGGTCAATTCGCAATATTTGGGCAAATGGCAAAATTTAGGTCAACTCTGACGTCATCAAGATGGCCGAAAAAGCTCGCTAGCTCCCGAAATACCGCGAGTTGGGAGCTCTAGTTTGTTGGACACGTCTCGGAAGAGCCGCCCGCATCCACTGATTCCATGAAAAGCACTTTTGAAAGAGGGTCAAAAATTAAAATTTCTCACAGGGAGCTCCCTGTGAGCACCGGCACTTTTGGTCCAAAAATTTTTATGCGATTTTATGATGGAAATCGATAGAGTAGATATCACTGAAGAGGGTTTGTGTGCGGGGAAGGGGTCAATTCGCAATATTTGGGCAAATGGCAAAATTTAGGTCAACTCTGACGTCATCAAGATGGCCGAAAAAGCTCGCTAGCTCCCGAAATACCGCGAGTTGGGAGCTCTAGTTTGTTGGACATGTCTCGGAAGAGCCGCCCGCATCCACTGATTCCATGAAAAGCACTTTTGAAAGAGGGTCAACAATTAAAATTTCTCACAGGGAGCTCCCTGTGAGCACCGGCACTTTTGGTCCAAAAATTTTTATGCGATTTTATGATGGAAATCGATAGAGTAGATATCACTGAAGAGGGTTTGTGTGCGGGGAATGGGTCAATTCGCAATATTTGGGCAAATGGCAAAATTTAGGTCAACTCTGACGTCATCAAGATGGCCGAAAAAGCTCGCTAGCTCCCGAAATACCGCGAGTTGGGAGCTTTAGTTTGTTGGACACGTCTCGGAAGAGCCGCCCGCATCCACTGATTCCATGAAAAGCACTTTTGAAAGAGGGTCAAAAATTAAAATTTCTCACAGGTGCCTGTGAGCACCGGCACTTTTGGTCAAAAAATTCTTATGCGATTTTATGATGGAAATCGATAGAGTAGATATCACTGAAGAGGGTTTGTGTGCGGGGAAGGGGTCAATTCGCAATATTAGGGCAAATGGCAAAATTTAGGTCAACTCTGACGTCATCAAGATGGCCGAAAAAGCTCGCTAGCTCCCGAAATACCGCGAGATGGGAGCTCTAGTTTGTTGGACACGTCTCGGAAGAGCCGCCCGCATCCACTGATTCCATGAAAAGCACTTTTGAAAGAGGGTCAAAAATTAAAATTTCTCACAGGGAGCTCCCTGTGAGCACCGGCACTTTTGGTCAAAATTTTTTTATGCGATTTTATGATGGAAATCGATAGAGTAGATATCACTGAAGAGGGTTTGTGTGCGGGGAAGGGGTCAATTCGCAATATTTGGGCAAATGGCAAAATTTAGGTCAACTCTGACGTCATCAAGATGGCCGAAAAAGCTCGCTAGCTCCCGAAATACCGCGAGTTGGGAGCTGTAGTTTGTTGGACACGTCTCGGAAGAGCCGCCCGCATCCACTGATTCCATGAAAAGCACTTTTGAAAGAGGGTCAACAATTAAAATTTCTCACAGGGAGCTCCCTGTGAGCACCGGCACTTTTGGTCAAAAAATTTTTATGCGATTTTATGATGGAAATCGATAAAGTAGATATCACTGAAGAGGGTTTGTGTGCGGGGAAGGGGTCAATTCGCAATATTTGGGCAAATGGCAAAATTTAGGTCAACTCTGACGTCATCAAGATGGCCGAAAAAGCTCGCTAGCTCCCGAAATACCGCGAGTTGGGAGCTCTAGTTTGTTGGACACGTCTCGGAAGAGCCGCCCGCATCCACTGATTCCATGAAAAGCACTTTTGAAAGAGGGTCAACAATTAAAATTTGGCAAAAATAGCTCCCTGTGAGCACCGGCACTTTTGGTCAAAAAATTTTTATGCGATTTTATGATGGAAATCGATAAAGTAGATATCACTGAAGAGGGTTTGTGTGCGGGGAAGGGGTCAATTCGCAATATTTGGGCAAATGGCAAAATTTAGGTCAACTCTGACGTCATCAAGATAGCCGAAAAAGCTCGCTAGCTCCCGAAATACCGCGAGTTGGGAGCTTTAGTTTGTTGGACACGTCTCGGAAGAGCCGCCCGCATCCACTGATTCCATGAATAGCACTTTTGAAAGAGGGTCAAAAATTAAAATTTCTCACAGGTGCCTGTGAGCACCGGCACTTTTGGTCAAAAAATTTTTATGCGATTTTATGATGGAAATCGATAGAGTAGATATCACTGAAGAGGGTTTGTGTGCGGGGAAGGGGTCAATTCGCAATATTTGGGCAAATGGCAAAATTTAGGTCAACTCTGACGTCATCAAGATGGCCGAAAAAGCTCGCTAGCTCCCGAAATACCGCGAGTTGGGAGCTCTAGTTTGTTGGACACGTCTCGGAAGAGCCGCCCGCATCCACTGATTCCATGAAAAGCACTTTTGAAACAGGGTCAAAAATTAAAATTTCTCACAGGGAGCTCCCTGTGAGCACCGGCACTTTTGGTCAAAAAATTTTTATGCGATTTTATGATGGAAATCGATAGAGTAGATATCACTGAAGAGGGTTTGTGTGCGGGGAAGGGGTCAATTCGCAATATTTGGGCAAATGGCAAAATTTAGGTCAACTCTGACGTCATCAAGATGGCCGAAAAAGCTCGCTAGCTCCCGAAATACCGCGAGTTGGGAGCTCTAGTTTGTTGGACACGTCTCGGAAGAGCCGCCCGCATCCACTGATTCCATGAAAAGCACTTTTGAAAGAGGGTCAACAATTAAAATTTCTCACAGGGAGCTCCCGTGAGCACCGGCACTTTTGGTCAAAAAATTTTTATGCGATTTTATGATGGAAATCGATAGAGTAGATATCACTGAAGAGGGTTTGTGTGCGGGGAAGGGGTCAATTCGCAATATTTGGGCAAATGGCAAAATTTAGGTCAACTCTGACGTCATCAAGATGGCCGAAAAAGCTCGCTAGCTCCCGAAATACCGCGAGTTGGGAGCTCTAGTTTGTTGGACACGTCTCGGAAGAGCCGCCCGCATCCACTGATTCCATGAAAAGCACTTTTGAAAGAGGGTCAACAATTAAAATTTCTCACAGGGAGCTCCCTGTGAGCACCGGCACTTTTGGTCAAAAAATTTTTATGCGATTTTATGATGGAAATCGATAAAGTAGATATCACTGAAGAGGGTTTGTGTGCGGGGAAGGGGTCAATTCGCAATATTTGGGCAAATGGCAAAATTTAGGTCAACTCTGACGTCATCAAGATGGCCGAAAAAGCTCGCTAGCTCCCGAAATACCGCGAGTTGGGAGCTCTAGTTTGTTGGACACGTCTCGGAAGAGCCGCCCGCATCCACTGATTCCATGAAAAGCACTTTTGAAAGAGGGTCAACAATTAAAATTTGGCAAAAATAGCTCCCTGTGAGCACCGGCACTTTTGGTCAAAAAATTTTTATGCGATTTTATGATGGAAATCGATAAAGTAGATATCACTGAAGAGGGTTTGTGTGCGGGGAAGGGGTCAATTCGCAATATTTGGGCAAATGGCAAAATTTAGGTCAACTCTGACGTCATCAAGATGGCCGAAAAAGCTCGCTAGCTCCCGAAATACCGCGAGTTGGGAGCTCTAGTTTGTTGGACACGTCTCGGAAGAGCCGCCCGCATCCACTGATTCCATGAAAAGCACTTTTGAAAGAGGGTCAACAATTAAAATTTGGCAAAAATAGCTCCCTGTGAGCACCGGCACTTTTGGTCAAAAAATTTTTATGCGATTTTATGATGGAAATCGATAAAGTAGATATCACTGAAGAGGGTTTGTGTGCGGGGAAGGGGTCAATTCGCAATATTTGGGCAAATGGCAAAATTTAGGTCAACTCTGACGTCATCAAGATAGCCGAAAAAGCTCGCTAGCTCCCGAAATACCGCGAGTTGGGAGCTTTAGTTTGTTGGACACGTCTCGGAAGAGCCGCCCGCATCCACTGATTCCATGAAAAGCACTTTTGAAAGAGGGTCAAAAATTAAAATTTCTCACAGGTGCCTGTGAGCACCGGCACTTTTGGTCAAAAAATTCTCATGCGATTTTGTGATGGAAATCGATAGAGTAGATATCACTGAAGAGGGTTTGTGTGCGGGGAAGGGGTCAATTCGCAATATTTGGGCAAATGGCAAAATTTAGGTCAACTCTGACGTCATCAAGATGGCCGAAAAAGCTCGCTAGCTCCCGAAATACCGCGAAATGGGAGCTCTAGTTTGTTGGACACGTCTCGGAAGAGCCGCCCGCATCCACTGATTCCATGAAAAGCACTTTTGAAAGAGGGTCAACAATTAAAATTTCTCACAGGGAGCTCCCTGTGAGCACCGGCACTTTTGGTCAAAAAAATTTTATGCGATTTTATGATGGAAATCGATAGAGTATATATCACTGAAGAAGGTTTTTGTGCGGGGAAGGGGTCAATTCGCAATATTTGGGCAAATGGCAAAATTTAGGTCAACTCTGACGTCATCAAGATGGCCGAAAAAGCTCGCTAGCTCCCGAAATACCGCGAGTTGGGAGCTCTAGTTTGTTGGACACGTCTCGGAAGAGCCGCCCGCATCCACTGATTCCATGAAAAGCACTTTTGAAAGAGGGTCAACAATTAAAATTTCTCACAGGGAGCTCCCTGTGAGCACCGGCACTTTTGGTCAAAAAATTTTTATGCGATTTTATGATGGAAATCGATAAAGTAGATATCACTGAAGAGGGTTTGTGTGCGGGGAAGGGGTCAATTCGCAATATTTGGGCAAATGGCAAAATTTAGGTCAACTCTGACGTCATCAAGATAGCCGAAAAAGCTCGCTAGCTCCCGAAATACCGCGAGTTGGGAGCTCTAGTTTGTTGGACACGTCTCGGAAGAGCCGCCCGCATCCACTGATTCCATGAAAAGCACTTTTGAAAGAGGGTCAACAATTAAAATTTCTCACAGGGAGCTCCCTGTGAGCACCGGCACTTTTGGTCAAAAAATTTTTATGTGATTTTATGATGGAAATCGATAGAGTAGATATCACTGAAGAGGGTTTGTGTGCGGGGAAGGGTTCAATTCGCAATATTTGGGCAAATGGCAAAATTTAGGTCAACTCTGACGTCATCAAGATGGCCGAAAAAGCTCGCTAGCTCCCGAAATACCGCGAGTTGGGAGCTCTAGTTTGTTGGACACGTCTCGGAAAAGCCGCCCGCATCCACTGATTCCATGAAAAGCACTTTTGAAAGAGGGTCAACAATTAAAATTTCTCACAGGGAGCTCCCTGTGAGCACCGGCACTTTTGGTCCAAAAATTTTTTATGTGATTTTATGATGGAAATCGATAGAGTAGATATCACTGAAGAGGGTTTGTGTGCGGGGAAGGGGTCAATTCGCAATATTTGGGCAAATGGCAAAATTTAGGTCAACTCTGACGTCATCAAGATGGCCGAAAAAGCTCGCTAGCTCCCGAAATACCGCGAGTTGGGAGCTCTAGTTTGTTGGACACGTCTCGGAAGAGCCGCCCGCATCTACTGATTCCATGAAAAGCACTTTTGAAAGAGGGTCAACAATTAAAATTTCTCACAGGGAGCTCCCTGTGAGCACCGGCACTTTTGGTCCAAAAATTTTTATGCGATTTTATGATGGAAATCGATAGAGTAAATATCACTGAAGAGGGTTTGTGTGCGGGGAAGGGGTCAATTCGCAATATTTGGGCAAATGGCAAAATTTAGGTCAACTCTGACGTCATCAAGATGGCCGAAAAAGCTCGCTAGCTCCCGAAATACCGCGAGTTGGGAGCTCTAGTTTGTTGGACACGTCTCGCAAGAGCCGCCCGCATCCACTGATTCCATGAAAAGCACTTTTGAAAGAGGGTCAAAAATTAAAATTTCTCACAGGGAGCTCCCTGTGAGCACCGGCACTTTTGGTCAAAAAAATTTTATGCGATTTTATGATGGAAATCGATAGAGTAGATATCACTGAAGAGGGTTTGTGTGCGGGGAAGGGGTCAATTCGCAATATTTGGGCAAATGGCAAAATTTAGGTCAACTCTGACGTCATCAAGATAGCCGAAAAAGCTCGTTAGCTCCCGAAATACCGCGAGTTGGGAGCTTTAGTTTGTTGGACACGTCTCGGAAGAGCCGCCCGCATCCACTGATTCCATGAAAAGCACTTTTGAAACAGGGTCAAAAATTAAAATTTCTCACAGGGAGCTCCCTGTGAGCACCGGCACTTTTGGTCCAAAAATTTTTATGCGATTTTATGATGGAAATCGATAGAGTAGATATCACTGAAGAGGGTTTGTGTGCGGGGAAGGGGTCAATTCGCAATATTTGGGCAAATGGCAAAATTTAGGTCAACTCTGACGTCATCAAGATGGCCGAAAAAGCTCGCTAGCTCCCGAAATACCGCGAGTTGGGAGCTCTAGTTTGTTGGACACGTCTCAGAAGAGCCGTCCGCATCCACTGATTCCATGAAAAGCACTTTTGAAAGAGGGTCAACAATTATGATGGAAATCGATAGAGTAGATATCACTGAAGAGGGTTTGTGTGCGGGGAAGGGGTCAATTCGCAATATTTGGGCAAATGGCAAAATTTAGGTCAACTCTGACGTCATCAAGATGGCCGAAAAAGCTCGCTAGCTCCCGAAATACCGCGAGTTGGGAGCTCTAGTTTGTTGGACACGTCTCGGAAGAGCCGCCCGCATCCACTGATTCCATGAAAAGCACTTTTGAAAGAGAGTCAACAATTAAAATTTCTCACAGGGAGCTCCCTGTGAGCACCGTCACTTTTTTGTCAAAAAATTTTTATGCGATTTTATGATGGAAATCGATGGAGTAGATATCACTGAAGAGGGTTTGTGTGCGGGGAAGGGGTCAATTCGCAATATTTGGGCAAATGGCAAAATTTAGGTCAACTCTGACGTCATCAAGATGGCCGAAAAAGCTCGCTAGCTCCCGAAATACCGCGAGTTGGGAGCTCTAGTTTGTTGGACACGTCTCGGAAGAGCCGCCCGCATCCACTGATTCCATGAAAAGCACTTTTGAAAGAGGGTCAACAATTAAAATTTCTCACAGGGAGCTCCCGTGAGCACCGGCACTTTTGGTCAAAAAATTTTTATGCGATTTTATGATGGAAATCGATAGAGTAGATATCACTGAAGAGGGTTTGTGTGCGGGGAAGGGGTCAATTCGCAATATTTGGGCAAATGGCAAAATTTAGGTCAACTCTGACGTCATCAAGATGGCCGAAAAAGCTCGATAGCTCCCGAAATACCGCGAGTTGGGAGCTCTAGTTTGTTGGACACGTCTCGGAAGAGCCGCCCGCATCCACTGATTCCATGAAAAGCACTTTTGAAAGAGGCTCAAAAATTAAAATTTCTCACAGGGAGCTCCCTGTGAGCACCGGCACTTTTGGTCAAAAAATTTTTATGCGATTTTATGATGGAAATCGATAGAGTAGATATCACTGAAGAGGGTTTGTGTGCGGGGAAGGGGTCAATTCGCAATATTTGGGCAAATGGCAAAATTTAGGTCAACTCTGACGTCATCAAGATGGCCGAAAAAGCTCGATAGCTCCCGAAATACCGCGAGTTGGGAGCTCTAGTTTGTTGGACACGTCTCGGAAGAGCCGCCCGCATCCACTGATTCCATGAAAAGCACTTTTGAAAGAGGCTCAAAAATTAAAATTTCTCACAGGGAGCTCCCTGTGAGCACCGGCACTTTTGGTCAAAAAATTTTTATGTGATTTTATGATGGAAATCGATAGAGTAGATATCACTGAAGAGGGTTTGTGTGCGGGGAAGGGGTCAATTCGCAATATTTGGGCAAATGGCAAAATTTAGGTCAACTCTGACGTCATCAAGATGGCCGAAAAAGCTCGATAGCTCCCGAAATACCGCGAGTTGGGAGCTCTAGTTTGTTGGACACGTCTCGGAAGAGCCGCCCGCATCCACTGATTCCATGAAAAGCACTTTTGAAAGAGGCTCAAAAATTAAAATTTCTCACAGGGAGCTCCCTGTGAGCACCGGCACTTTTGGTCAAAAAATTTTTATGCGATTTTATGATGGAAATCGATAGAGTAGATATCACTGAAGAGGGTTTGTGTGCGGGGAAGGGGTCAATTCGCAATATTTGGGCAAATGGCAAAATTTAGGTCAACTCTGACGTCATCAAGATGGCCGAAAAAGCTCGCTAGCTCCCGAAATACCGCGAGTTGGGAGCTCTAGTTTGTTGGACACGTCTCGGAAGAGCCGCCCGCATCCACTGATTCCATGAAAAGCACTTTTGAAAGAGAGTCAACAATTAAAATTTCTCACAGGGAGCTCCCTGTGAGCACCGTCACTTTTTTGTCAAAAAATTTTTATGCGATTTTATGATGGAAATCGATGGAGTAGATATCACTGAAGAGGGTTTGTGTGCGGGGAAGGGGTCAATTCGCAATATTTGGGCAAATGGCAAAATTTAGGTCAACTCTGACGTCATCAAGATGGCCGAAAAAGCTCGCTAGCTCCCGAAATACCGCGAGTTGGGAGCTCTAGTTTGTTGGACACGTCTCGGAAGAGCCGCCCGCATCCACTGATTCCATGAAAAGCACTTTTGAAAGAGGGTCAACAATTAAAATTTCTCACAGGGAGCTCCCGTGAGCACCGGCACTTTTGGTCAAAAAATTTTTATGCGATTTTATGATGGAAATCGATAGAGTAGATATCACTGAAGAGGGTTTGTGTGCGGGGAAGGGGTCAATTCGCAATATTTGGGCAAATGGCAAAATTTAGGTCAACTCTGACGTCATCAAGATGGCCGAAAAAGCTCGATAGCTCCCGAAATACCGCGAGTTGGGAGCTCTAGTTTGTTGGACACGTCTCGGAAGAGCCGCCCGCATCCACTGATTCCATGAAAAGCACTTTTGAAAGAGGCTCAAAAATTAAAATTTCTCACAGGGAGCTCCCTGTGAGCACCGGCACTTTTGGTCAAAAATTTTTTATGTGATTTTATGATGGAAATCGATAGAGTAGATATCACTGAAGAGGGTTTGTGTGCGGGGAAGGGGTCAATTCGCAATATTTGGGCAAATGGCAAAATTTAGGTCAACTCTGACGTCATCAAGATGGCCGAAAAAGCTCGATAGCTCCCGAAATACCGCGAGTTGGGAGCTCTAGTTTGTTGGACACGTCTCGGAAGAGCCGCCCGCATCCACTGATTCCATGAAAAGCACTTTTGAAAGAGGCTCAAAAATTAAAATTTCTCACAGGGAGCTCCCTGTGAGCACCGGCACTTTTGGTCAAAAAATTTTTATGCGATTTTATGATGGAAATCGATAGAGTAGATATCACTGAAGAGGGTTTGTGTGCGGGGAAGGGGTCAATTCGCAATATTTGGGCAAATGGCAAAATTTAGGTCAACTCTGACGTCATCAAGATGGCCGAAAAAGCTCGATAGCTCCCGAAATACCGCGAGTTGGGAGCTCTAGTTTGTTGGACACGTCTCGGAAGAGCCGCCCGCATCCACTGATTCCATGAAAAGCACTTTTGAAAGAGGCTCAAAAATTAAAATTTCTCACAGGGAGCTCCCTGTGAGCACCGGCACTTTTGGTCAAAAAATTTTTATGTGATTTTATGATGGAAATCGATAGAGTAGATATCACTGAAGAGGGTTTGTGTGCGGGGAAGGGGTCAATTCGCAATATTTGGGCAAATGGCAAAATTTAGGTCAACTCTGACGTCTTCAAAATGGCCGAAAAAGCTCGCTAGCTCCCGAAATACCGCGAGTTGGGAGCTCTAGTTTGTTGGACACGTCTCGGAAGAGCCGCCCGCATCCACTGATTCCATGAAAAGCACTTTTGAAAGAGGGTCAACAATTAAAATTTCTCACAGGGAGCTCCCTGTGAGCACCGGCACTTTTGGTCCAAAATTTTTTTATGTGATTTTATGATGGAAATCGATAGAGTAGATATCACTGAAGAGGGTTTGTGTGCGGGGAAGGGGTCAATTCGCAATATTTGGGCAAATGGCAAAATTTAGGTCAACTCTGACGTCATCAAAATGGCCGAAAAAGCTCGCTAGCTCCCGAAATACCGCGAGTTGGGAGCTCTAGTTTGTTGGACACGTCTCGGAAGAGCCGCCCGCATCCACTGATTCCATGAAAAGCACTTTTGAAAGAGGGTCAACAATTAAAATTTCTCACAGGGAGCTCCCTGTGAGCACCGGCACTTTTGGTCCAAAATTTTTTTATGTGATTTTATGATGGAAATCGATAGAGTAGATATCACTGAAGAGGGTTTGTGTGCGGGGAAGGGGTCAATTCGCAATATTTGGGCAAATGGCAAAATTTAGGTCAACTCTGACGTCATCAAGATGGCCGAAAAAGCTCGCTAGCTCCCGAAATACCGCGAGTTGGGAGCTCTAGTTTGTTGGACACGTCTCGGAAGAGCCGCCCGCATCTACTGATTCCATGAAAAGCACTTTTGAAAGAGGGTCAACAATTAAAATTTCTCACAGGGATCTCCCTGTGAGCACCGGCACTTTTGGTCCAAAAATTTTTATGCGATTTTATGATGGAAATCGATAGAGTAAATATCACTGAAGAGGGTTTGTGTGCGGGGAAGGGGTCAATTCGCAATATTTGGGCAAATGGCAAAATTTAGGTCAACTCTGACGTCATCAAGATGGCCGAAAAAGCTCGCTAGCTCCCGAAATACCGCGAGTTGGGAGCTCTAGTTTGTTGGACACGTCTCGGAAGAGCCGCCCGCATCCACTGATTCCATGAAAAGCACTTTTGAAAGAGGGTCAAAGATTAAAATTTCTCACAGGGAGCTCCCTGTGAGCACCGGCACTTTTGGTCCAAAAATTTTTATGCGATTTTATGATGGAAATCGATAGAGTAGATATCACTGAAGAGGGTTTGTGTGCGGGGAAGGGGTCAATTCGCAATATTTGGGCAAATGGCAAAATTTAGGTCAACTCTGACGTCATCAAGATAGCCGAAAAAGCTCGCTAGCTCCCGAAATACCGCGAGTTGGGAGCTCTAGTTTGTTGGACACGTCTCGGAAGAGCCGCCCGCATCCACTGATTCCATGAAAAGCACTTTTGAAAGAGGGTCGAAGTTTAAAATTTCTCACAGGGACCTCCCTGTGAGCACCGGCACTTTTGGTCAAAAATTTTTTAGGCGATTTTATGATGGAAATCGATAGAGTAGATATCACTGAAGAGGGTTTGTGTGCGGGGAAGGGGTCAATTCGCAATATTTGGGCAAATGGCAAAATTTAGGTCAAATCTGACGTCATCAAGATGGCCGAAAAAGCTCGCTAGCTCCCGAAATACCGCGAGTTGGGAGCTTTAGTTTGTTGGACACGTCTCGGAAGAGCCGCCCGCATCCACTTATTCCATGAAAAGCACTTTTGAAACAGGGTCAAAAATTAAAATTTCTCACAGGGAGCTCCCTGTGAGCACCGGCACTTTTGGTCAAAAAATTTTTATGCGATTTTATGATGGAAATCGATAGAGTAGATATCACTGAAGAGGGTTTGTGTGCGGGGAAGGGGTCAATTCGCAATATTTGGGCAAATGGCAAAATTTAGGTCAACTCTGACGTCATCAAGATGGCCGAAAAAGCTCGCTAGCTCCCGAAATACCGCGAGTTGGGAGCTCTAGTTTGTTGGACACGTCTCAGAAGAGCCGCCCGCATCCACTGATTCCATGAAAAGCACTTTTGAAAGAGGGTCAACAATTATGATGGAAATCGATAGAGTAGATATCACTGAAGAGGGTTTGTGTGCGGGGAAGGGGTCAATTCGCAATATTTGGGCAAATGGCAAAATTTAGGTCAACTCTGACGTCATCAAGATGGCCGAAAAAGCTCGCTAGCTCCCGAAATACCGCGAGTTGGGAGCTCTAGTTTGTTGGACACGTCTCGGAAGAGCCGCCCGCATCCACTGATTCCATGAAAAGCACTTTTGAAAGAGAGTCAACAATTAAAATTTCTCACACGGAGCTCCCTGTGAGCACCGTCACTTTTTTGTCAAAAAATTTTTATGCGATTTTATGATGGAAATCGATGGAGTAGATATCACTGAAGAGGGTTTGTGTGCGGGGAAGGGGTCAATTCGCAATATTTGGGCAAATGGCAAAATTTAGGTCAACTCTGACGTCATCAAGATGGCCGAAAAAGCTCGATAGCTCCCGAAATACCGCGAGTTGGGAGCTCTAGTTTGTTAGACACGTCTCGGAAGAGCCGCCCGCATCCACTGATTCCATGAAAAGCACTTTTGAAAGAGGGTCAAAAATTAAAATTTCTCACAGGGAGCTCCCTGTGAGCACCGGCACTTTCGTCAAAAAAATTTTATGCGATTTTATGATGGAAATCGATAGAGTAGATATCACTGAAGAGGGTTTGTGTGCGGGGAAGGGGTCAATTTGCAATATTTGGGCAAATGGCAAAATTTAGGTCAACTCTGACGTCATCAAGATGGCCGAAAAAGCTCGCTAGCTCCCGAAATACCGCGATTTGGGAGCTCTAGTTTGTTGGACACGTCTCAGAAGAGCCGCCCGCATCCACTGATTCCATGAAAAGCACTTTTGAAAGAGGGTCAACAATTATGATGGAAATCGATAGAGTAGATATCACTGAAGAGGGTTTGTGTGCGGGGAAGGGGTCAATTCGCAATATTTGGGCAAATGGCAAAATTTAGGTCAACTCTGACGTCATCAAGATGGCCGAAAAAGCTCGCTAGCTCCCGAAATACCGCGAGTTGGGAGCTCTAGTTTGTTGGACACGTCTCGGAAGAGCCGCCCGCATCCACTGATTCCATGAAAAGCACTTTTGAAACAGGGTCAAAATTTAAAATTTCTCACAGGGAGCTCCCTGTGAGCACCGGCACTTTTGGTCCAAAAATTTTCATGCGATTTTATGATGGAAATCGATAGAGTAGATATCACTGAAGAGGGTTTGTGTGCGGGGAAGGGGTCAATTCGCAATATTTGGGCAAATGGCAAAATTTAGGTCAACTCTGACGTCATCAAGATGGCCGAAAAAGCTCGCTAGCTCCCGAAATACCGCGAGTTGGGAGCTTTAGTTTGTTGGACACGTCTCGGAAGAGCCGCCCGCATCCACTGATTCCATGAAAAGCACTTTTGAAATAGGGTCAAAAACTAAAATTTCTCACAGGGAGCTCCCTGTGAGCACCGGCACTTTTGGTCAAAACATTTTTATGCGATTTTATGATGGAAATCGATAGAGTAGATATCACTGAAGAGGGTTTGTGTGCGGGGAAGGGGTCAATTCGCAATATTTGGGCAAATGGCAAAATTTAGGTCAACTCTGACGTCATCAAGGTGGCCGAAAAAGCTCGCTAGCTCCCGAAATACCGCGAGTTGGGAGCTCTAGTTTGTTGGACACGTCTCGGAAGAGCCGCACGCATCCACTGATTCCATGAAAAGCACTTTTGAAAGAGGCTCAAAAATTAAAATTTCTCACAGGGAGCTCCCTGTGAGCACCGGCACTTTTGGTCCAAAAATTTTTATGCAATTTTATGATGGAAATCGATAGAGTAGATATCACTGAAGAGGGTTTGTGTGCGGGGAAGGGGTCAATTCGCAATATTTGGGCAAATGGCAAAATTTAGGTCAACTCTGACGTCATCAAGATGGCCGAAAAAGCTCGCTAGCTCCCGAAATACCGCGAGTTGGGAGCTCTAGTTTGTTGGACACGTCTTGGAAGAGCCGCCCGCATCCACTTATTCCATGAAAAGCACTTTTGAAAGAGGGTCAAAATTTAAAATTTCTCACAGGGAGCTCCCTGTGAGCACCGGCACTTTTGGTCAAAAAATTTTTATGCGATTTTATGATGGAAATCGATAGAGTAGATATCACTGAAGAGGGTTTGTGTGCGGGGAAGGGGTCAATTCGCAATATTTGGGCAAATGGCAAAATTTAGGTCAACTCTGACGTCATCAAGATGGCCGAAAAAGCTCGCTAGCTCCCGAAATACCGCGATTTGGGAGCTCTAGTTTGTTGGACACGTCTCAGAAGAGCCGCCCGCATCCACTGATTCCATGAAATGACTTTTGAAAGAGGGTCAACAATTATGATGGAAATCGATAGAGTAGATATCACTGAAGAGGGTTTGTGTGCGGGGAAGGGGTCAATTCGCAATATTTGGGCAAATGGCAAAATTTAGGTCAACTCTGACGTCATCAAGATGGCCGAAAAAGCTCGCTAGCTCCCGAAATACCGCGAGTTGGGAGCTCTAGTTTGTTGGACACGTCTCGGAAGAGCCGCCCGCATCCACTGATTCCATGAAAAGCACTTTTGAAACAGGGTCAAAATTTAAAATTTCTCACAGGGAGCTCCCTGTGAGCACCGGCACTTTTGGTCCAAAAATTTTCATGCGATTTTATGATGGAAATCGATAGAGTAGATATCACTGAAGAGGGTTTGTGTGCGGGGAAGGGGTCAATTCGCAATATTTGGGCAAATGGCAAAATTTAGGTCAACTCTGACGTCATCAAGATGGCCGAAAAAGCTCGCTAGCTCCCGAAATACCGCGAGTTGGGAGCTTTAGTTTGTTGGACACGTCTCGGAAGAGCCGCCCGCATCCACTGATTCCATGAAAAGCACTTTTGAAATAGGGTCAAAAACTAAAATTTCTCACAGGGAGCTCCCTGTGAGCACCGGCACTTTTGGTCAAAACATTTTTATGCGATTTTATGATGGAAATCGATAGAGTAGATATCACTGAAGAGGGTTTGTGTGCGGGGAAGGGGTCAATTCGCAATATTTGGGCAAATGGCAAAATTTAGGTCAACTCTGACGTCATCAAGGTGGCCGAAAAAGCTCGCTAGCTCCCGAAATACCGCGAGTTGGGAGCTCTAGTTTGTTGGACACGTCTCGGAAGAGCCGCCCGCATCCACTGATTCCATGAAAAGCACTTTTGAAAGAGGGTCAAAAATTAAAATTTCTCACAGGGAGCTCCCTGTGAGCACCGGCACTTTTGGTCAAAAAATTTTTATGCAATTTTATGATGGAAATCGATAGAGTAGATATCACTGAAGAGGGTTTGTGTGCGGGGAAGGGGTCAATTCGCAATATTTGGGCAAATGGCAAAATTTAGGTCAACTCTGACGTCATCAAGATGGCCGAAAAAGCTCGCTAGCTCCCGAAATACCACGAGTTGGGAGCTCTAGTTTGTTGGACACGTCTCGGAGGAGCCGCCTGCATCCACTGATTCCATGAAAAGCACTTTTGAAAGAGGGTCAAAAATTAAAATTTCTCACAGGGAGCTCCCTGTGAGCACCGGCACTTTTGGTCAAAACATTTTTATGCGATTTTAAGATGGAAATCGATAGAGTAGATATCACTGAAGAGGGTTTGTGTGCGGGGAAGGGGTCAATTCGCAATATTTGGGCAAATGGCAAAATTTAGGTCAACTCTGACGTCATCAAGATGGCCGAAAAAGCTCGCTAGCTCCCGAAATACCGCGAGTTGGGAGCTTTAGTTTGTTGGACACGTCTCGGAAGAGCCGCCCGCATCCACTGATTCCGTGAAAAGCACTTTTGAAAGAGGGTCAAAAATTAAAATTTCTCACAGGGAGCTCCCTGTGAGCACCGGCACTTTTGGTCCAAAAATTTTTATGCGATTTTATGATGGAAATCGATAGAGTAGATATCACTGAAGAGGGTTTGTGTGCGGGGAAGAGGTCAATTCGCAATATTTGGGCAAATGGCAAAATTTAGGTCAACTCTGACGTCATCAAGATGGCCGAAAAAGCTCGCTAGCTCCCGAAATACTGCGAGTTGGGAGCTCTAGTTTGTTGGACACGTCTCGGAAGAGCCGCCCGCATCCACTGATTCCATGAAAAGCACTGTTGAAAGAGGGTCAAAAAGCAAAACTTCTCACAGGGAGCTCCCTGTGAGCACCGGCACTTTCGGTCCAAAAATTTTTATGCGATTTTATGATGGAAATCGATAGAGTAGATATCACTGAAGAGGGTTTGTGTGCGGGGAAGGGGTCAATTCGCAATATTTGGGCAAATGGCAAAATTTAGGTCAACTCTGACGTCATCAAGATGGCCGAAAAAGCTCGCTAGCTCCCGAAATACCACGAGTTGGGAGCTCTAGTTTGTTGGACACGTCTCGGAGGAGCCGCCTGCATCCACTGATTCCATGAAAAGCACTTTTGAAAGAGGGTCAAAAATTAAAATTTCTCACAGGGAGCTCCCTGTGAGCACCGGCACTTTTGGTCAAAAAATTGTTATGCGATTTTATGATGGAAATCGATAGAGTAGATATCACTGAAGAGGATTAAAATTTCTCACAGGGAGCTCCCTGTGAGCACCGGCACTTTTGGTCAAAACATTTTTATGCGATTTTATGATGGAAATCGATAGAGTAGATATCACTGAAGAGGGTTTGTGTGCGGGGAAGGGGTCAATTCGCAATATTTGGGCAAATGGCAAAATTTAGGTCAACTCTGACGTCATCAAGATGGCCGAAAAAGCTCGCTAGCTCCCGAAATACCGCGAGTTGGGAGCTCTAGTTTGTTGGACACGTCTCGGAAGAGCCGCCCGCATCCACTGATTCCGTGAAAAGCACTTTTGAAAGAGGGTCAAAAATTAAAATTTCTCACAGGGAGCTCCCTGTGAGCACCGGCACTTTTGGTCCAAAAATTTTTATGCGATTTTATGATGGAAATCGATAGAGTAGATATCACTGAAGAGGGTTTGTGTGCGGGGAAGGGGTCAATTCGCAATATTTGGGCAAATGGCAAAATTTAGGTCAACTCTGACGTCATCAAGATGGCCGAAAAAGCTCGCTAGCTCCCGAAATACCGCGAGTTGGGAGCTCTAGTTTGTTGGACACGTCTCGGAAGAGCCGCCCGCATCCACTGATTCCATGAAAAGCACTGTTGAAAGAGGGTCAAAAATTTAAATTTCTCACAGGGAGCTCCCTGTGAGCACCGGCACTTTTGGTCAAAAAATTTTTATGCGATTTTATGATGGAAATCGATAGAGTAGATATCACTGAAGAGGATGTGTGTGCGGGGAAGGGGTCAATTCGCAATATTTGGGCAAATAGCAAAATTTAGGTCAACTCTTACGTCATTAAGATGGCCGAAAAAGCTCGCTAGCTCCCGAAATACCGCGAGTTGGGAGCTCTAAATTGTTGGACACGTCTCGGAAGAGCCGCCCGCATCCACTGATTCCATGAAAAGCACTTTTGAAAGAGGGTCAAAATTTAAAATTTCTCACAGGGAGCTCCCTGTGAGCACCGGCACTTTTGGTCAAAAATTTTTTATACGATTTTATGATGGAAATCGATAGAGTAGATATCACTGAAGAGGGTTCGTGTGTAGGGGAAGGGGTCAATTCGCAATATTTACATTTCAACCTAAATTAACGACTTTAATAAACGAAGGGGGAAAAAACGATTGACTGTTTGCTTTTTTGCACTTTAAAATCAAAATGGTCAGAGATTGCGAACATTGATAAGGCTTGGTTAAAAAATCTAAAGTTAATATTTTTGTCTGACAAGTAAGAATTTAGAATGCTGAAACTATTCTATTGTTTAAAAAAATGGATAGAATTTCCCTCTTAATTACAGGCTGAAGATACAAAATCGAAGTTGGCCGCCAGATATGGCAGCCATTTTGGTTCAACGTTGTGAGGCTATCGTGATGAATACCATATCCGGTGGTGGTGCACTCTTTATTGCTAGCGTGATTTTATAGATTCAAAAATTGAACATTTTTGCAAGGGTGGGGCGGGGGGGGGGGGGTGATATAAATGTCGACAGTTTTTTAATTTGTAGTGCAACAGTTTGTGCCCAAAAATCTTCAATATTTTCCATACTAACGGAGACGCGGACAACCAGTGAGAACTGGTGGCATCAGTGGAAGTGCTCTCTTTCACTATTTCATGTTTTTTGTTTTCTAGTTTTGTGGGCAAAATTTTCAGCGGAAATTCGTCGATACTTTCCGAACTAACTGATACGCCTTGTTCAAGTGAGATTCTGTGGCGTCAGTTCAGCTGCCCGCTTTGCCTGGTAGCGTCAATTCGTCAGTGTCATTTTGAAAACATATCTAAAATTTCAAACTTTGGGCGGGGGGGGGGGGGGGCAGGTTGAGTTTTTATATCAAGGGGCCAACAATGAAAATTAAAATTTGTGTCGAATTTTCAAATATCACTTTTAATATTGATAGTAATAATAACAGTTATGGATTTGCGCGCGTCGGCGAAAATTACCAAATGTACATAATATAAAAGTGCTAAAAAACAACAACAAGCAACTATTATTATGTTAGGCAGAATTATGCAAGACATAATTAAATCATAATGATAGACAGAAATCCTTTTACCTGCAATAAGCTGCAGTAGACTTGCATCTGAAAATCAAATTTTGACGGCCATGCGGCATCTTCAGCCTGAAACGACGAGCAAGCCCATATACTCCGAATGCTCTTCAAAAGCATCTTCAATGGAACTTTAGTACACGAAGCTGCCAGGGAGTAAAAATGTCAATTATCTACGGCTATAGTTAACCCATTGGGCTGTTGGATTGTTTGATTCTTTGTTTGTTGGGTTGTTCGTGTGTTTGTTTGTTTGTTGGGTTGTTTGTTTCTTTGTTTATTAGGTTGTTTATTGGGTTGTTGGGTTGTTTGTTTCTTTGTTTGCTTGTTGAGTCGTTCGTTTGCTTGTTTGTTGGGTTGCTGGGTTGTTTGTTTGTCTGTTGGGTTGTTTGTCTGTTTGTTTGTTTGTCTGTGTTTGTTTGTTTGTTTGAACGACTGGGTTTTCGTAGGAAAGCTGCATGACAAACATGTCAACACATTAATGTTTACGAAGCAGTGTCCAAAGTATCGATTACCTACCATGACCTGCATTTTAGGCATTTACAGTACAGAAAATACTATTTAAAAAAAGAGTAATGACCTCATCGATGGGAAACCGTTGGCAACCGTGTTGGATTTCTGCAAATTACGACACCCTAAATCAAGGGATAGTTTAAACAAGTCCAAGTGTACGCCAAGTTGTTTATTTTTATAGCAGTAAAAATGATATTAGAATCGTTTGATTGGCACAATTTTGAGTAAATTGCTCGCTCATGGACTAAACGGGACTTGCTAGATTAGGGTTTCTGATAAGATTGGAAAGGTTGCAATAACGAGGGAATGCATGGGTGGTCTTTCACAGCATCAATGACAGGAATTTTGTTTCATTAGTGTTTGGGTAGTTTACTTGTGGATTTTATATTACTGTTGTTTATTTCAATTTGAACACTATAGCTTTTATTTGTTTGGACGTTTTGTGCGAATAAGAGTGCCGTATGATATCAGACCTTCAATACTTAACACCAATTAGAATCCAATCTTATTCTGGTATTATCCTAGAGCAAGGCCATTGCTCTCATGGTTTAATAAAGAACACTGATCATTGAACAGAAATATTTAGGATCAAACGGCCCTGTGGAATTTACGATTTAACACATAAGAAACATTTAAAATTCAGTGAATTCGGTCGATTTCATTGCGTAGTACATACCATAACGAAACGACTCAGTTTTCTTGGTCGACTCGAACTCAAGGTACCGCGAAGTACAGCGCTTGCACCAGTTAGTAGCCCGGAGTGTGTGCCGTCTCCCTGCTGCAGTCTCCCCGCTGCCACCTCCCGAGCGACCGCACCCAAATATCGTCTCGTACAAGTTACTCTCGGCACGCAGTCCTCCATTTGGCAGTGCAGGTCTGGGAAGCCCCGGTCTGTATGCCGTTTCGACATACTATCGTGTGTTAAGACGAGGCCAGAGTTGACCAATACCGTACTTTCCTTCTTTTCTCCTGTCACTTGGCGCTTGATGTGCTGCTGTGCCGCCACTGGCCACACTGTATCTTTCTGCTGTTGTTGCAGGTCTTGCCACGCTCACGTGTAAATGTCCAATGACCAACAAGATGTTGCTGGTCATCTCCTCATGGTTTCTTTCAGTTTGCCAAGCAAGATGATCTTTTAATGTTTCTAAACACATCATAATTTGCCCTGCAATATTGTCTTATTGAGTATCACCGTGGTCCTATCATTTTTCAACCATAATTCGTTAAGTTTTCCTCTTTGCCGCCATGACACTAAAAACCGCTCTTTACACCACACAAGCACATGAAAAGCAATCAAGCGTGACCACTAATCGATGTATAAGAACTAGGCGCTCGGTCAGCCCTTCACAAAGCATGACAAAGAATAATGGGCTTCGTGACCAAGTGCAGCAAAATGGTATGCTGTAAAATACCTGGGAGTGCACTGTTCAGAACACGAACATTTGGTATGTAGCTCTGGTGTCACATAGCGCCCTCAATAGGCAAGTATTTACTATAAGAATTATTTGCCCATTGCCTTTTAATGACACAAATTAATGTTGCTCTGAGTGGAACTCGTTGTCCTGTGACCCATTGACTACAAATATGGGTCACTGGTTTTGTTTATCTGGATTCTTGTGACTCGAAATAACGGTGTCTGCCAACCCGGGACATTGCTGTCTCTTGACTTTGTAGTGTAGGTCATCTTTACACCAAACCAGGATCAGTGCAATCAGCAGCGACACAAATGGCTAAAATATTTAGGGGCACAAAAGGGGGGGGGGCACCCTTTTTCTATGGGCACTTCTGGACGATTCAAACTGTGGTTTGCGTTAGCGTTTCTGTTAAACGAGCCCCTTTTAGGGCTTGTGTTATGTCAGTTACTATTATTACTCCGTTTCAAGATAATCTGAAGTGGATGTTAAATTAATTACTGTGTCTAAGTGGAAAAAATAGTTTGTTTGTTTTTAGCACTGAAATTATTACAAAAAGCTGATAAAATATTACCATTTTACTCTGGTAATTTTAATCTAACAAGACCAGATTTCAAAGGGGGGGGGGTGCGTCACCAGGGGGTGGGGGCTCACCTGGTGGCACGGACATCAAATTGATGGACTCCAAGGTCAAGTTCAGTTTTGTGAGGCACTCATTTTTCAATAGTCAAGTCCTTATGAAAGCGGAGGGGGGGGGGGGGAGAGGGGTGGGAGCAAGTCTCTGACCTCCCTTTAAAATGGTGTAAAATATCGTTTGATTGGTCTGTACATTACAAAGAGAGGTCAATTGCAATGCGTTCCTCATTAAATATGATTGAAATTCAGGATTTGCAAACAAAATAATTCCTGTTTGAAAATGTACAGACTCATAAATTCAATATGTGACGTCACTTTGACGATTTTGGTTTTTGACAAAATTTGCACTGGAAGGATGTGACACAAAATTTTAAACTGTTATAACTTAAGGTAAGAGACTTGTTTTACCCTTTCATGAAGACTCTATCCATTGGAAAATGAGTGCATCACAAAACTGAATTCGACTTTTGAGCCCCTCTATACTGTCGCTCTATATTTCCCATCGGGTTTCGCGACACATCAGGAAACAGTCAGTAATTCTTTAAGTTTCCCCTTATTCGTTTGGCATATTAATTTTCACATTAGGGATAAACTACTGGTAGCTGTTCAAAAAAAAGAAACAAAATAAGGTTTATGTACAACCCAGACTTTTGTTCTAAAAACATTGGGAGAAAACCTCAACCTCTCGGCAAAACATTTTCCAACATAGTATTTTTGGTTTGATCCCTATGATGATATTTTTGTGCCTGTCCTGAGTTCCAGTTTCATTCATCTTCTATACGTCCTCCATGGTTTAGAGGTGACACCAATAATGCACAACATGCACAGTGTTTCACAGAACAGTCTGAACTGTGCCAATTTAAGGTGTTATGTTTTGGATTTGCAGGTCAGGATGACCCCAGGATGGGTCAAGAACACAATGGACGGGCTGAAAACTATCCCTTCACAGGACCTTAAAATAAAAAGGCTTCATTAGTGTCTATAGCATCATTTAAAGCAGAGATTATACCTTAATTAATCGATAAATCGACTGTTACACCAGTGGTTTTTCAAACCTCTGTTCATTACAGGGAGGGTTGTGCACAACACCATTTGTTTGCCCCAAATGATAATAATTATCTGAAATCAAAAGTCACATGTTACAATTTAAAACATCTATTTTGTTGATTCAAGTGATTTGGAAAAGAAATGTCATGAAACTGATTGCTCATTTCACAGCGAAATCATGTTGGTTTTATTTCCTTCACAAGTGATTCACTTTGTACACATTGAATTATAAATCCTTCAAAGCTTTCAAAATGTGTTCTGAAAACTGTTCTTTTATCATCAAGTTCAACA
This sequence comes from Marthasterias glacialis, assembly GCA_911728455.2. Classification (NCBI taxonomy): domain Eukaryota; kingdom Metazoa; phylum Echinodermata; class Asteroidea; order Forcipulatida; family Asteriidae; genus Marthasterias; species Marthasterias glacialis. The sequence continues at coordinate 117,715 of CAJVRT020000005.1, forward strand.
TTCTCTCCCTGGTCTTCACATCTTAGCAACTGTTGGCCCCGCAGTATTTTCAGATATGACATGAAGGTTGTCTTCATTTTTAACCAATCCTGTCTGATTTATTTTGTAAAGTAGTTGTAATTGTCTAGCTGGCTTTTGTTCTGGAAAAGGTTTCTCAATGTTGATGTCTTCAAAAAGGCTTACCAGGTGGTTTATTTTCTCTGGACAAAAAAGTTGACTGAAAGATATAATCCCTTTATGAAGTTCATATTGATGTGAACTTGTAGCATGTATGTCTTCAATGTTTACCAGAATGTCATTGAGTGGTTAAATTCCATTGTCCATTGAGCTACATGTAGGTCCTATCTGATAAAAAAGTCACTTTGCTGACAGTAAAAGAGCACTTTTCATGTGCAGCTTGGTAGACTATGACATTACAGCAATGTAGTTACTCAAGGTCCTTGTTGGGCTTCCATATGTACAAGTTCCTGTGGTACAACTCCATCTGATGTGCTGCGTAGGTCTGCTATCAGGGAGGGTTATTTCCATTCAGGATCCTCAGCAGACGTCGGAATGCATACCCTTTGAAAAAAGAAGAAACAAACACTAAATAGATTATCACAAAAAGTAAAAAATATTGACAATGTCATTTCAAAGTGGTTGCATGGAATCTTGGATCTTGGATCTACCACTCTGCAGTGACTTGAACTGTTGACCTAGTGACTTGACTGTTAGTTAGGTTTAAGTTGACTTGCTTTGAATGGCCATTTTTGGATACAACCTGTGTGACTTGCACCAACACAAAATCATGAGCAAAGTATACAAATGAGGAGTTTCAAACAATGGTGGTTAATTTCTCTGATCACAATTTGTCTTAAAGAGAATTCTGCATCTCACTGTGCCTGAAACAAGGTGCTTAACTTACTCTCCGTTCTCTGAAAATTTGTGTAAAAGGTTTGTACACCAACTGCGCTGCAGCTGAGACCCACTCAGGCAGGAGGGTAAATTTCCTTCATGTTTCTACCCTTGATGTAATTTTACAACAGGTCCTTTCGATCAGTAAGCAGTTGGAACGGCCAATTTAATTTTCTCAAATATCGAACTTGCCTGCTTTTTAATATTTTCAATTCCTGTCCTCAGGTACCATTTTGCAAAGGGTCAATAGCATGTGACACTCAAAGGTTGTGCTGTTGCACTAGTACTAATAGAATTGACATTGAGTACTGGCATGTATTGATTGTGTACTAAGTAAATTAGTGCCCAGGTAAGCTTGCATGCCAACACACGTATGGCTGTTAACGCTGAATGTGCAATAGCGGACCGGTCTTAATCTGCTCCAGCTATCAGTCATTTAATACCAGGTAAACATGGTCATATGACCACCTTCCAACCAAAAGGACTGCATAAACTGCCTGGGGAATTTATGAATGTTTGACCCCACCCCCTTCAAACAAGCCAGCAGCCTCACAATCCATAACTCCAGAAGTAATGGGTATAAACAAACAAAAAGCAGTTAGCTCCAGCAGTCTTGCATCCAAACATCAAATTTCTGACAATCCAATGACATCTCACCCTGAAAATGTTGAGTAAGCAGTAATGCTCCAAATGCCCTTCAAATGCATGTTCAACAAAATTTTTTGCACACAGAGCTGTCAGAGAGGGAAAACAAGACTTTTAGAATGGCAATATCTTCCCAAATGTTGCAAGGATCTGGACAAATGTGCCACTGTTAGAAAGTCTTACTCAAGGGCTCTCTGGCAATGTGTAGTCTAGGGTTGAGGGATAAACAGGGAGGATACCAAGGGCCAGAGAATGAGGCCACCCCCAGGAGTTCAAATATTTACATGGCTGTGTGTGTACGTAAACAATGACCCAACAAGAGTGCTCAACTGAATCCAAAAACAGACCTGCTCCTAACAAGTCAATAGCCTCCTGTTCATAAATCCAGAAATAATGGCAGTAGAAAAATTGATTTTACCTGCAGGTAGGTTCAGCAGTCCTGCATCCATAAATCAAACTTTCCCAGCCTTCAATCAGCATCTTCAGCCCTGAATCAATTAGTAAGCGGTGATGCTGCTGCTCCCAATGCCCTTCTAACACACGTTCAATGGGATATTTGTTCACAGAGCTGTAAGAGAGTGAAAACAAGAGTAAAGAACTGTCATATCCTCTTAATATTGTAAGGATTTGGATAAGTGTGACAATGACGATAAGCCCTTAGCAAGGGCTCTCTGGCAACATTTCCATGTGACAAAGACTAACATCTGTTTTAGGAGGTTTGTTTTGGCCATAGCGAAACTACAATGAATGAGAAACATACTGAAGTAGACCCAGTAACTGGGGTGTTGTGGTCCCTTTTTTGGTGACTTGGATGGGCATACTATCACTCATGTGAACCATTTTGGGTATACACTGTGATGGAAGGCAATTGGATATGATGGTGTGATACCCTATTAAAACAAATTGCCCCTGACGAAGATTCAACAAAGATATCAAAGAAGAAAAAACAGGCACTTAATTGTACTTACAATCATTTCTTGTCCTCCAAATCGATGTTTTTGAGTCCAAAGTAAAATTAGGGCCCGCCATGCACCCTTTAAATTTGGGATTTGGATATTGGTTGACGACTGTTTTCTCATGTCAAAAGTTGTATTCACTACGCAGATTGCATGTTCGCTGGAGCCCTGAGATGAGTTTCATTGTTTTTGTACAGTCAACATAGGATACCAGCTGTGTAGTAGTGGCTGTTTGATACACACTGTATTCATTGTTGGGGGGGGGGGTCATTGACAGTCCACAGCCGGTATCCTGCCTTGAGTGTACAAAACAATACTCAACTCAGGGCATCAGCGATGATACAACCTTTTTTACATGATGGAACAGTTGTTGATGATAATGTTATGTCACATGACCGTTCTGTAAGAAAGTGAACCTAGTGGCTGGATGGTTTTGCTTTGGGCTTCAAAAACATTGATTTAAAGGACAGAAGAGGGCCATCGTAAGTACAGTTCAGGGAAAGTTTTTTGTATCGAATAACCACTTTTTGGACATATTTTGCAATGTTTTTTTCAACCTTTCCAGATAGGTAAGGATAGAGTTTTATCTAAATTAATAATGGACTTAGAGTGACAGTCGGATACAACATTTTAGCCCAATTAAGTGCCCGTTATTTCATCTTTGATATCTTGAGAAGCCAGTAGGTGATTTTCAGCAATTATGTTGTCTTTGCTGTAATTGTAATTTGGGCAATTTTTTGGAACAGGGTATCACACAGTCATAGTCAATCCATTTCATCACAGCGTACACCAACATGCTTCCCTGGGGCCCTAGTAGTATGACCATTACTGTCAAAAAAATTCTAATAGGGAGTACAGCATCCCATGTACTTGGTCTAGTACTGAAGTTTAGACGGCTGGTACCGGGGGATAAGCCCTCTTGACTTGGTGGAGCAATAATGACTTTGAAGTTTTGGTCCAAAACTCCAATTTATTTTAGGGGGGGGGGGGAGTAACGTAAAAAAATGTTGGTTTTATGCCCTCAAAGTTAAAGCCGAAAAATGGCAGATATTTCCCAAACTAAGCCAGATAAAGGCTTGCAAAATAGAGTACTGGTACCAAGGGATTTGTCATCTTGACTTGATGGAGCGAAACTACTCTGAACGTTTGGTCAAAAACTCAGGGTCATTTTAGGGGGGGGGGGGGTGGTGAAGGAAAATGTTTGGTTTTATGCCCTAACAGTTAAAGCCGAAAAATGACAGATATTTCCTGAACTAAGCCAGATAAGGGCTTGCAAAATAGAGCACTGGTACCAAGGGATATGTCAGCTTGACTCAGTAGGGCGAAACAACTTTGAACTTTGGTTCAAAACTCAGCGTTTTTTTTAAGGGGGGGGGGGTAAGTAACAGATTTTTTGTTTTGTTTTTTGGCTCTAAAAGTTTAGCCGAATAATAGATATTTCACAATCTAAGGCAAATCTGGACTTGTAAATTATAGCGCTGGTACAGTGAGATATATCCCCTCTTGACTTAGTAGAGTAAAAACAACTTTGAAATTTTGCTCCCAAACTCCAACTTTTTTTAGGGGGGTTAAGGAAAATTTGTGGTTTTTGGCCATAAAACGTTCAGCCAAATAATTGTGAATATTTCCTCAACTAATGCAGATTCGGAAATGCCAATATCAGCCATGGTACCAGGGGATATGACCTCTTGACTTAGTAGAGTAAAAACAACTTTGAAATTTTGCTCCAAAACTCCCACATTTTTTTAAGCAGTTTTGCAAATTTTGTGGTTTTTGGCCCTAAAAGTTTCAGCCGAAAAATGGTGGATATTTCCCAAACTAAGGCAGATAGAGGCTTGCAAATTGCTTGCTGGTACCAGGGGATATGCGCTCTTGACATGTTGAGCGAAAATGACTTTGAAATTATGGTCCAAAACTCCAATTGTTTTTTACTATGGGTAATGGAAAATTTGTGGATATTTACTGAACTAAGGCAAATCCAGATATGCAAATAAGAGCGCTGGTACGAAGCGATGTGCCTTCTTGACTTAATAGAGCAAAAACTACTTTTAAATTTTAGTCCAAACAATTTTTGAAGTCTGGTAACAGCAAATTTGTGGTTTCTTGGACCTAAAAGTTTTGGCCAAAAATGGTGGATGTTTCCCAAATTCAGGTAGATCTGGGCTTGCAAATTAGAGTGCTGGTACCGGGGGATATGCCCACTTGACTTGGTAGAGCGAAAATGACTTTGAATTTGTGGTCCAAAACTCAAAATTTTTTGAAGTGGGGTTGCAGCAAAATTTGTGTTTTTTTGGAACTAAAAGTTTGGGCCAAAAAATGCTGGATACTTCCTGAACTAAGGCAGATCCCGACTGTCAAATCAGAGCGCTGGTACCGAGCATTATGTCCGCTTGACTTGGTAAAGCAAAAACGTTTTTGAAAGTTTGGTCCAAAACTCCAAATTTTTGAGGCGGTGTAACAGCAAATTTGGGGTTTTTTGGACCTAAAAGTTTGGGTAGAAAAATGGTGGATACTTCACGAACTAAGGCAGATCTGGACTTGCAATTTAAATCGCTGGTACTGAGTGATATGCACGCTTGACTTGGTAGAACGAAAACGACTTTGAAATTTTGGTCAAAAACTCCAACTTTTTGAAGTGCGGTAGCAAAATTTGTGGTTTTTTGGACCTAAAAGTTTGGGCCCAAAAATGGTGGATACTTCCCGAATCAAGGCAGATTCGGCTAGCAAATAAGAGCGCTGGTAGCGAGCAATATGCCCACTTCACTTGGTAGAGGGAAAACAACTTTGAAATCTTTGTCAAACTCAAGTTGTTTTGAGTGTGGTTACAGCAAAATTTGTGGTTTTTTGGCAAAAAAGAGCGCTGGTACTGAGTAATATGCCTGCTTCACTTGGTAGAGGGAAAACAACTTTGAAAGTTTGGTCCCACACTGGAAATTTTATTGAGGTGGGGTAACAGCAAATTATGGATTTTTTTAACCTAAAAGTTTGGATAGAAAAATGCTGGATACTTCCCGAAATAAGGCAGATCTGGGCTTGCAAATTAGAGCGCTGGTACAGAGCGATATGTCCACTTGACTTGATAGAGCGAATACAACTTTGAAAGTTTGGACCAAACTCCAATTTCTGAAAAGTGGTAGCAAAATTTGTGGTTTTTGGACTTAAAAGTTTGGGCCGAAAAATGGTTGATACTTCCCGAATCAAGGCAGATTCGGCTAGAAAATAAGAGCGCTGGTACCAAGCAATATGCCCGCTTCACCTGGTAGAGGGAAAACAACTTTGAAATCTTTGTCAAACTCAAGTTGTTTTGAGTGTGGTTACAGCAAAATTTGTGGTTTTTTGGACCTAAACGTTTGGGCTGAAAAATGGTGGATACTTCCAGATTTAAGGCAGATCTGGGCTTGCAAGTTAGAGTGCTGGTACCGAGTGATATGCCCACTTGACTTGGTAGAGCGAAAACAACTTTGAATGTTTAGTCCAAAACTTTTTGAAGTGCGGTAACAAAATTTGTGGTTTTTTGGACCTAAAAGTTTGGGCCCAAAAATGGTGGATACTTCCCGAATCAAGGCAGATTCGGCTAGCAAATAAGAGCGCTGGTACCAAGCAATATGCCCGCTTCACTTGGTAGAGGGAAAACAACTTTGAAAGTTTGGTCCCAAACTGCACATTTTTTTTGAGGTGGGGTAACAGCAAATGACAGCCATGGCTCGTCCGGATGCGTGTTTAGTTGGGTCCTGCTGATTGGTTGTAGTCAATGGATGTAGTCAATGGATATTTTGGTCAGTCTTTTGGTAAGTTTTTGTCGTTTTTTGTGCCAAATATTTTCATGATTTTGTTTTAAGGGTTCCAGATGGCGTTGTCATACAATAAAGATCAAATTCATGTTTTTAAAATGTTTGTCATGATTTTTGAAAATGGAAAAAATGGACGAATCTGATCACGAGTTTGGCAAAAACTGGTCAAATCTTCTAGTTACACGGATAATACCCATCCTGGGTCGTAATCCTCGGATGGGCAATCCTCCGACCGTCGGGAGGATTGAGGGTTACGATTTTTGCAACTAGATATTTTGCTAACCACCGCAGATCTGGGCTTGCAAATTAGAGACCTGGTACCAGGGGATATGCCCTCTTGATTTTTATGAGCAAGAACAACTATGAATTTTTGGTCCAAAACTTTTTTTCGGAGGGTGGGGGGGGGGGGGGGGGGTAATAGAAAATTTGTGTTTTTTGGCCCTTAAACTTTTAGCCCAAAATAAGTGGCTTGCAAATTAACTCCATAACTCCCATAAAGGTTGTGAAAAAAAATGTTTTTACCTGCAGTTAGGTCCAGCAGTCTTGCATCACAAAATCAAAATTCCTGGACATCTAACAACATCTTCAACCCAGAAATGACAAGGTAGCGGTGATGCTGCAAATACCCTTTAAACACATCTGCAAGGGATTTTTGTACACAGGGCTGTCAAAGAGGGAAAACAAGAGTGTTAGAATGGCAACATCTTCCCTAATGTTGTCAGGATCTGGACAAGCATGACACTGGTGGAAAGTGTTATCCTTGGATGGGCAAATAGTGGAGTGATAAAAGGGAAGCAAGCAAAACTTAACTTCTGCTGTATAATCAATGTGTATTTATTTCTCTCCCAAATTGTTCATGTGCTTTTACCCATAATGCACTTGCGGGTGTTATATTGAATAATGCACTTAGGCTATTACATCCCTCTCCAAGTTAAATTGAAACTAGCACATCTTAGTCCAAAGTGATAACACAATAAAAACGCAGCCCCTTGAAAGATTAAGAGGGTAATAACAAACAAAGTTCAATTACAAATCTCCAACAAACAAAGTTCCATTATAAATCTCAAATGAAAAAAGTTCTGTTTCAAAGCCAAGTTTTCTATTTGTTTTTTTGACCAGCGGCAGCCTGCTCCTACTAACCCGCCCGGTGTGTTTGCAGCAGAGAGCCAGTGGTGGTTTATTGCTTGGATCGCGCACTCAATGTATGTAGCGACTGAGAGTATCGCAGGGGACCTGCTGCCACCTACCAAGGTAAGCCACTTAAAACTCCAGTCAGTGTGGCTGCTGAAGGCCATCACTTTCTAGCGGCTACAAGTACAACTCTAGTTATCGTATAGTTGCGATAATCGTAAACCTCCATCCTCCCGACGGTCGGAGACCGGAGGATTACGACCCAAGACGGGTATTATCCATGTAACTAGCAGTTTTGACCAGTTTTTGCCAAAACTCAGGATCAGGTTCGTCCATTTTTTAACACCCTCAAAAATCATGACATACATTCTAAAAACATGGAGTTGATCTTTATTGTATGACAACGCCATCTGGAACCCTTAAAACAAAATCATGAAAATATTTGGCACAAAAAAAGGACAAAAACGTACCAAAAGACTGACCAAAATATCAATTGACTAAATCCATTGACTACAACCAATCAGCGTGACCCAACTAAACACGCATCCGGATGAGCCATGGCTGTCGTGTGCGTATCGGCTTTTCCAGCTTGCAAAGTCACCGCCTGTGTGTGTAAGCATCGATCCCCGGACCGTGTGCGCAGCATGCAGGTACCTATGACCCAAGACGGGCTCTCTGCTGCAAACACACTGGGCGGGTTAGTAGGAGCAGGCCGCCGCTGGTCAAAAAAACAAACAGAAAACTTGACTTTGAAACAGAGCTTTTTTCATTTGAGATTTGTAATTGAACTTTGTTTGTTTTTACCCTCTTAATCTTTCAAGGGGCTTCGTTTTTATTGTGTTATCACTTTGGACTAACTTACATCGTGTGTGCACAAACTACACAGCTCGTAGTACCGCCGTGTGGTGCTTCCGCACCCCCCCACAGCCACACACACATACTGACTGTGTGTGGGTTTAGCATGCAAGTGTACACAATACATTGTACATGTACAATGTACATGTACAATGTCCAGGGATCGATGCTTACACACACAGGCGGTGAGTTTGCAAGCTGGAAAAGCCGATACGCACATGACAGCCATTGCTCGTTGGGATGCGTGTTTAGTTGGGTCACGCTAATTGGGTTAGCCAAGCAAGTGTGACCTTTAAAATCACTAGTTGGCCCCGCTATGGATTATGGATATATTCGGTCAGTCTTTTGGTAAGTTTTTATCGTTTTTTCTACCAAATATTTTCAAGATGTTGTTTTAAGGGTTCCAGATGAAGTTGTCATAAAAATAAGATCAACTCCATGTTTTTAGAATCTCTGTCAAGATTTTGGAAAGTGGAAAAAAAGGACGAATCTGATCATGAGTTTTGGCAATAACTGGTCAAAACTGCCCATTACGTGGATAATATCAGTCTTGTCTCGTAAACCTCTGGTCTCCGACCGTCGGTAGGATGGAGGGTTACGATTATCGCAACTAGTTTTTGTACAGCTCCGTCAGGGTCACTGTCACTATGTCAGCTTTGACAGTTCAGAACCACATTAGATAGCATGGTTACATTTAGCCCCATACATTGTGCCAATACGCTGGACTACCTCCGATTCTTGGCCCAACGAACCCAATCCTCCAAAACCAGACATCAACTTTCAAATCGAAACTTACTTTTTTGGCAAATTTTTCCCTAAATGATCAGTTGGTCTTTGCTGGAAGCGTCTGGAGAAGATTTCTGCATGCCTCCCTCCCCTTGGTGCGATAACTCCTAGGCTTTTGGTGGAATTTTATGACAAATCTCCATGCTTGTATATTTTAGAAGCCCATGTCAATGACGTCATCGAAGCTATGATGGGTGCTGTTGCACTGTACAGCGAGAGAGGGTCAGACTCCTGCGCTAGTCTTTATTCCAGCAGTCTTCTTGTGACAATCACCTGAAAGTGGGGACACGAAAGTTTTGAGTAGCAGTAAACTTTCTTGAATGTGCTGACTGATTGCGTGCATTACCCGAGAGAGATGAGCGAGTGACAACATGGAGGTACAAAATGGTAACACCGTCTGTTTGCATTGGGCAACAGGAACAAAGTTTACATAAATTCCATGGATATAAAGTGACAGCCGGATACGGCATCTTAGCCTTTCTGTGTTTAAATGTAGGTACTGCAAACAACGATGGGCTTCGAGATACAGCCATAGTAAAAATATGTCAGTGCCGCCGCTCAAAACCACCACCGACCATGCCGACTTTCATCACAGTTCGATACACACAGAGTGAAGTACATGTCTAGTCAGGTCGTTGTTTCGGCCTTGGTCGTGCGTGGTTCTAATGTGCAATGAACATAACTTACGTGTCTCAGTACTCAGTGTTTTCGTTGTTTTTAGCTCCCCTCCGGACCGAGCAACCACTCTACAATTCCTCCTCCGTCAGCTAAGCACACACGAGTTACAAATTAGTTACTTTAATAACATTAAAATAATATTGACCATTTTTCCTTGTGCTTAATGATCAGTCATTTCAACAGCAACCTTGACCGGCATGGTATACCTGGGCACTTATACAAAAGGATAAAGAGCGCCCTCTGTAGTGGGAATAGGGGCAGCCTTAATCTTCTCAGAGAATTTAAAACCTCAGGTCAACACTTTTGTAAAGAGGAAAAACCTAAAATGTTCCCAGATTTACATATAGTCCTACCTTAGATGTTATCAAGATAATGATGGTAGAAAAGTTTCATTGAAATAGTTCTGCCTAAAGTAATGACATTTTTAATTTAATAAATGAAATAAGTTCCAACAATAGTTTATATCTCGGTGAAATGAAATCTCTATAAAAATGTGAACAAAATTGCTCAATGCATTTTTACCGCTTTCTCGCAATTGAAACAATGCCAAATGAGCTAAACCAGTTCACTGGTTGGTTTTGTTACAAATATCTTGATTTGTGCAAAAATGTACAGTCAGTTTACCAATGTTGAGCTGGAATTTTAACAATCAAAATAAAAAATCACATGTTTGTGTAGGTGGCGAGATCGAACTGAATTAACTTTGAGGGGATTATACCAGTTGAGCATTAGTTCGTAATGTCTGTTGTTCAAGAATTTCAGACATCATTGTCCCTCTTCACGGCCAACTTAATGTTCATATAAAGGTACCTCTACACTGGACAAATACCTGCACAGTTTGTATAAAAGATGACCAAGTCTTAGAGCTGAAGCAAGATCTGAAAATAAAATACAATTTCCACAGAATAATCGTAGTCCTGACCATCTTGAAAGTGTGATCAATTAATATACCGACCCCTGTTAGTTCTAGATTAATACAGTTATTTCACATGGGGTGTGATATTTTGTTTATCTGACGGTTATTTGGCGGCCACATTCTGCCCCCCAAAAAAATCTGACATCCGCCTCAAAACTTCATTATAAAACCAAACGACAAAACACAAGTAATAATTTGCGGGAAGAAATAATAAATATAAGTTGTTGTAGCTTAATTTTTTTTCTTTACCCGTGCCTATAAGGGCTACTGACAATGTCATATTTATCTCCAAAATCTCAGTATTTCCCCCAAGAAGCTAATATCCTGGGTCAAGTTAAATGAAAAGGCATCGGTGTAGGCTCTTTACTGAGTTAAGAGCATAAAATTAAACCCTGGTAATGGACCCATAATTTGATAAAATGGATTTGATTTTTTCTTTCTTTCAAGTGTTTGCCTTGTTTTCAGGCTTAAAAATTAAGCAGGCATCTTCAGTAATGCCATCTTGTATGATGATACATAAGGCATCTTTCTTTGCAGAAAAATGTTGTTTACCCCCAATATACAGCTAATATCCTGTCTCAAGTTGGATAAAAAGGCATCAGTGAGTAGTGTCTACTGCATAATTTGAGAGCATAAATTTGCACGTGAATATTTAAAACATGCTGGCCTTGCCACCCCTTAAGATTTTCAAATATTTTGACTGACCTCATTTTTAAGCTCGATTTTATGAATGAAGCTGGCATCCTGACTGACGAAATTTCGTATAACTTGCCTATTGCATATTTCATAGTAAAAATAACCCGCACACATTTGTAATTTTGGGGTAACATTAATGTCATATTTCCCCCACATATTGAAATAATAGTTCACTAGATGCAGCTTCTAGTGATTCTCAGACAGCTCACAGAAAAACAGTCAATGAAACATTGTTGTGATTTTTTGGCAGTTAAACCACTGCATTTAATTCAACTCTTATTGCCTATTCCAACATGTGCAAAATGCACTATAAAAGCATTAACTTGTATAAATGGTGTTGTTAATTTAAGACAAAACACAGGGCAGGATAGGGTTGGTTGAGAGTCATCGCTATAACTCATGTTTATCGTAAATGCTATTTTAGTAGATACGACCTTGTTACACAGACATAACGATGTATTGGTTTGATACACTAGGTTGAGCATGGGGGATCAACCGTGTTGAACAGACTGTACATGGAACTCAATAACTTCATCTATTTGTAATATACAATGGATCATCATAAAAAAGTGTATAATACGCATAACAGCTCTATGCATTATGCCAAGTATAATGACATTCTTTAGAATCCCTCACCTACATCTAAATAATCCCCTGATGCAACCAGAGCATAAGGCCCAAACCATAAAGTATAGACAGTAAGTATTAAAGACCATTCACAATCATCATTGATCAGTATTTCCCCTGGCTGTTGAGCTGAGAGATCTGGTAAGAATTCAAATTGATGCAGCCTGCAAACTGACAAGAATGCAGCATTCACACAAATGTCTGATGATTCCATCTACACAATCCAAATTGTGACTTGTCGATGCATAGAGGTCAAGGAAAATGCTCATAAATGAAACAACATTAACATTTTTGCCAATATTATTTCCTTTATGACAAATCTGAGAGAGGTGGTCACTCAAAGGAGATCGGTGGTCACTCAAATGAGCAAGTTGGGCTGCCTCACTCTTGGAAGTGCAGGCAGTGCTTTAACTAGGGTAAAATCATAGGGGGGCACATGAGGGCATCATTTGTTTTCTAGGGGGCACATTTGGCCAAATAAAACTGTTTAAAAAACTAGCCCCTTTTCAGTGTTTTCTGATGTGTTAAAGTAAAACAAAATACATTCTGTGTGTAAATAATTCAAAATAGTTCTAAAAACACTGAAACTTCTACGTAAAAGCTCATAAAAATGCAACATTTTATTCCGCTAATTTTAATCTCAAAAGTCCAGGATTCAAATAGGGGGCACAGACATCAGTTGATGGTGCACATATCCCCCAGCCCCGGTCCGTGCTCCTCCTTAGTAAAGTCAATATTTGCAGGAGGGAAACACTACTCAATGATTTCAGTTGAATTGTTGATTTCCTAGAGTCAGGAGACATTTAATGCGATCAAACAGCACAAAGATGACAGTGTATCGTGACTGGCCTCCACTGATTTGAGTCTCAATCTCTCTCAAGGAGCATGTTGCTCAGACAGCTAACTGCATCAATCTGGAGCTGGGTTATAAAGAATTTACATTATTTGAATATCTACATTGATCAGTTGAAAAAAAATCACAAAAACAAAGTATAATCTTCAAAAAACGTAATTTCTTTCAAACTACAAGGAAATTCATTTATGAGTAGCATCCAAAAGGATTGGATTTGTTGTTAAGAATCTGCATGATATTTTTGCATCAGCTGTTTTATCTAAGCTTAATGCAATAATGTTAAATTCCATCCACCCACTCCATTATGAAGTGGTCGCTAAAGGATCGAGTAGACTCTGACAATAGACAAGATAGAATTCTAGATGAACAAGTAAAGTGACCAGACACCATCTTGGAAAAATGACCGTATGCTTTTGAGCAAAATGGGGTCATTTTGAGAGGGCTAGTGTAAAACAAATTCACCAGGTTGGGAGTCAACAACCCCTGGGCCTTGATATTAGACCATTTTTCAACAATCCATAAAAGCAGTGACCTTCGAATGGTGGATTTAGAGAGAAAATTGTGGTTTTATATTTTATTAATGAAGCTCAGCGCAAGGTCTTTTCTTGTCTATTTTGTGTAGTGCACCCAGCTACAGTCAGTAATATCTATGGTTCCTGGTTCAGGATTATAAACTATCACTTTTTTTCTTGACAAACAAATAAGGATCTTTGCAAAAGGCAGGTTGTCAGGCTTGGGAAAACCTGGAAGCCTGGTAATTTAAAAATATCCAGATTAGGATCTTTGTGAAACACAGAGTTTCCAAGTTCGGACTTCGAAAGTTCGAAAAAAACCAAAAAATAAAAAACCTTGAAGCCTTGTAATTCACGTGTGCTGTTTCAAAAGAAGGTAGATGAGGATCTTAGAGAAATGCAGGTGTTCTTCTGTTCAGGCTCAGAAAAACCTGAAAGCCTAGAATGTAGAGAGAATGGGCCACCCTACTTTGGAACCGGCAGGGGGAAAGACTTTTCAATGTTTTCGGTTAGAATCAGCTATTTTCCTAGAGTCACGAGACGATCAATGTGACGGAGATGAAAAAGTGTAGCGTGACTGACCTGGACTAATTTGAGTCTCCATATTTTCTGGTTCTCTCAATGAGCATGTCACTCAAACAGCTAACAACATCCATCTGGAGCTGGGTTATAAAGAATAATGTATACATTATTTCATTATTTGAAATGTAATCATTACCTGCAACTACTGACAATGACATTGTAAATATGAAAAATCTTCCAAACTACAAGTAAACCCACTCATAATTATGATCCAAAAATACGCAAGTTAAGGATCAATAGCATGGTGTAATTGCTGGAATAAAAAGCCAGTAGTTTCAAATTATATTTACAGGTTAAAAAGGTCTGAGACTGGAATCCAACTATTAGGAGGTATGTTGAAAAGACGGCACTTGATGGGAACAGTATCCTAAATATTTCTCCCTTTTCCAAAATCATATCTGACACAATTGTACCACCATATTAACCGGCATCATCCCCTGCGTATTTCAGGTTAGTTTACATTAAGTATAAACAATTTTGCCATTAGCTGATTGGAAACTGGTTTCACTAGGACTTGAGTTGTTTGGAGAATGAGTGAGTTGGTTGGAGTACGAATTGACCAAAATGAACAGGAGTTGGTTAAAGCATGGAGGAAGGAATCTCGTCCAAGTATAGAGTATGAATTGATTGGAGTACTATGATGAGTTGACTTGTTTCCTGCCAGAAGACAAGGCCATGACTGAAAACAAATATGATCAGCCGACTTTTGGAGACTTTGCATCATTGCAATGATATTATAATTATGGCATTATGCATGTACTGAACAGGCAAACTAATGAGAAATGTACTGAAGTTGCTTACCGCTTTGCTGTTGTGAAAGTTCACTTCTGAATAAGATAGCTCCTCTTTAACTTCTAGATTATTCTTGTGAGTGGTCAGACCATACCATACATGTAGTGTAACAACCACACTTTACTTCTGTATAGATCCCTGCCTACACTGCTGTGCAGTGCTGCTGAACCTGATGACTGCATGGTTTTGCTTTGGGCCTGAAAAGCATCAGTTTGGAGGAAAAAAGATGATTGTGAGTACAGTTAAGGGAAAGTTTTTGTATCTGACTACCACTTTTTGGATGTATTATGTCAATGTTTATTATCAGAATTTCCAGATAGGTAAGTATAGAATGATATTTAAATTACTCATGGAGTTTACACGGCAGATCAGATACAACATTTTAGCCTAATTAAGTGCCTGTTTATTCATCTTTGATTGTTCGTATGTAATTATAAACTGATTTATTCATTTTGTTAAACACATTAAAGATGTATGATCCATGCTCAAGCCAATTTGACCTTGAAAATTAATCCAAATGTTGAAATAATTTTTGTAAGATGGCCAAAGTTATTTACTTCCAAATAAAAATATCAAGCAACAATTACAGAGTGCTTAATGTTAAAAATTATTTTTCTAGCACAAATCACATCAGCACAGATCATCTTTAAAGCATATGCATTGTTCAAGAGGCCAATCAGCAGCTTGTAATGTTAAACCCTTTAACATTAAGGTACACTTTAATTTGTTCAAATTATAAAATCTTTTAGTTGGTGCTTTCAGTTTGAAAATATTGCAAAGGCAAACCTCTTTCTGTTTTTAGTTTAAATGCTGCTAATTGCCCTTTCGTTAAATTCATGACTCATCAGTTGAACTTGCATTGAACTGAATTTATGTTTGATTGATTTTTAAAAAGGCAAAAAAGGTGCATGGTATTAAAAGAGTGACCACCACAAACAATTATCAAAGTATAACATTTAACAATAAATAACATACAACATAAATAACATTTAAATAGGCAAGAACATTGTAAGTTGAGTGACCCCCTCGAAAAATTATTACCGAAATATAACATTTAAAAATGAACTAAATAATATGTACAGAACAATTAAGTAACATCCAAAAAGGCAAGAAATATGCAAGAGTAAAGACTGACTCCCTTGACAAACTATTTACAGCTATAATTACAGAATAAATAACCCAACAGTAACCTAAAAGGGCAAGGTATTCGTTTCATAAGAAATACAAAATTTAATTATTTAATAATACAAAAAGTGATTAAAATAATATAACATAGATGTTTTACACTGAAGTAATCAACTTCTGCACAGCTCCTCCGCTCATTTGAAACAGAAAGGAAGCAAAAAAGACTAAGTACACTTCAAGCACAAGAATATGGCAGACTTATCTGAGAAAAGTATGGAGGGCAAAGTACGACAGGTTTGTGAAACCATTCCTTGCACTGCTGACACTGCACCATTCTGCTGCCAGTCCTTCTGATTGCCTGCAAAAGAAGAAGATGTCAACTACTGATATCTGCTTTACACCTTCACTTGCAGCTTGCTTAACCTGGAAATTAAGAAAGGCAAAAATTGAAGGCATCATGGAAACTATTGTTCGTGAAGTAAAGTCTGAAGCAAAAGCTACCTCCAGTCATTTGCTGTAGAAGTCAATGGCAACTATAGTGAACCGTGTTCAAAGGGGCCAGTTATGTCAATCACAATCTTTTGCCATGGCCCTTCTGGAAGTGGTATAGGCTGTAATGGAGTGTTCTGGTTGCGTGCAGTTTTATCACTTGTTAACCATGCGTAACAGCTGCAAGTGGCATCCTCTACCATACGGTCCATGCAAGGCCACCATATACAGCATTCCCAGAGTCCTTGCTTACATTGTACAGTGCCTTGATGTGCTTCATGAGCGAGGGAAATTAGATTGCGTTTCATCATCTCAGATATCACAAAATGATCACAAGCATGAAACAATATCTACAATCCAAAATTCATCAAGAATCATGGAGTATGACTATAATGCTTGCCTAATGTTTTTCTTGTTTGGCCAATCATTATCCAAATATTATGAAATCACTTGCTGAAGTGTATCATCGGCTAAAACAGCTTGTTGTCGGTCTGCTTTATCAACTGTAGTAGTCAGTAGAATCACATTAATGGATTGTATAATGTCTTCCTTGTCATCATCCTCAATTGATGTATCAGTGTGTTATGGTATTACCTTAATATAGTTCTCCCAATCGTCCTGCTTGTCATTTACCAACTTGGCATTGGAGGCCTTGAGTGTCTGATTCAACCACTCATCAAGGTCATTTGTCTGGGGTGGTCTGCAGCTGAACTCACACGATGGCAGATACCCCATTGCTGGTACAAGTCCTCAGACAGCTTTGGGAAAAAAAAACATTCAAAGGTTAAGACTAATTGAAATTGTAAAAAGAGTCTGTTTTTCCCATCCTAGTTTTTCATGTGTACATGTGTATAACTTTACCTGGTTACAGAATTCTCTCCCATGATCAGAAAGGCAGTCTTTTGGTGCACCATTCCTGCAATGAGAAAAAGTGAGCTGATGTTACACATTGAAATGATACCAAATTAACAAAGCATTGAAGGTTTAAACCTATACAAAAATATAAAAAGATACACACACAAGTTACGTCTTGGAAATGACCTCACCAGCAATAAAAATTATTTGAGGCACTTTGACACACTCTTGGCATCCTTTCACCGGATCGGCATCACCTCAGGCCACTTGGTGTAATATTCTGTAGCAGTTAGGACATATCGATTGCTAGCCTTTGATTCCTTGAATGGGCCAAACAGATTAATACCAATCATCACCCAGGGCTGGACCAGGGATGGGTTGAAGTTCAGAGGCAGAAAATTTGATCTTCTCCATCCCCAGGCATCTGGTGCACTGCTGAATCTACAATAACAAATTGTTCATTAGGACCAAAAATATTATTTGATGGCAGTGGCAAGAAATTGCTGTCCATACCAAAGAAAATGTTTGTTTTATCCCTTTTATTCCAGATTACTTTTTTGGGGTATTTAGTTAAATTTCAGTTACACCTGTCAACACTGTCACATTACCTACCACTCATTAACATCTTTCACTATAGTCTGCCAGTAGAACCACACCTCAATCTTTAGATGGGTCTTTTTTGCCCAAAATGACCCCTAAAGGTTGAGTTTTGGCACTCCCAGAAGATATCATTTCGTCCCTTATCAATGATGACTAGTTGTCTCTCTGCTCCTTTACAGCTTTAGTAGAAAAGCTCATTGCCAGCAAGTCATTTCAACATCGAAAATTTTTCAAACGAAACTTTACCAGTTCAAAAATAAAATAACTGATTGTCAGCTTAATTGTTATGCAATTTGAAGGTTATTATCACGTGACAGTTCCTCTGCAGTAACACGTCGTCCTCCGTAGAAAATTGCAGTACAGTACATTATAATTGTTTAATTGACTGCTGATGATGGAGAGGCTTGGTATCACCTTGGTATATTGATGACGGCTAGGATGCGTTGTTTGAAGGAGATATTACTGGGCTTGTTGACTCTTGGCCTCTGACGGCCTACCCATTGGCCGCAGGCCATTGAGGTTTGAAGGTGTACTTCTGTAGCGTTTGGTGATGTGCTGTCCTTCCTCGCCACAACTCTTGCAAATGAAACTCAATGACTAGAAGGTAACTGGTCTTTTCTCGATTGTTTACATGGGCGTGGTGCTTTAGAAATCTGCTCAACCTTCAGAGCAACATGTAGTTGGTTGACAGTGGCAAGAAATTTGTGCAAAAACATTGTGGTCAGTGTTCTGCTTGGAGATCTGGGCCATGTGCTGGTTTTGATCAAGGTCCCTCGTATCAAGTAACAAGGATGAATTCTGCTGGTTGTATAGTGGACTGATCTGCTGTAATTGCTTGGTTTTTAGCTTGGTTCTAGTCTTTGCAAAAGCTGCCATCCGAGACTGGCATTCGACTTGATAAAGTTCAATCTGAAGTTGCCTGAAAGTCATCTCCCTTTGTTTCATAGGTGCAAGTATCTGCAGGATCTTCCCGTCTTTAACACCTCTCATAAATTGATGTGTGAGCATACTCTTTCTGTTTGGAAAGGGAGTTGAATTTTCTTTTATGGTTCTCAGCGTAGCTTCAGGTTCTAAAGCACAGATGCTTGGTACTTCATTGGGAAGTCTCATACGAACATAAAAACTGGCCAGTGAATAATCAGACAGGTATATGTCTCCAAACTGTGCCTTGAGTTCAGCAAAAGCGTGGCTAAGAGTTTGTTTTACTGGACGGAGATTGAGAACAAGTTTTCTTGCAGTACCACCAAAATAACGAACAACGGTAGAAAATTGGAGTTCTGTAGGCATGGATGTGGTTTTGATGCGATATTTGACGTCTCAAACCCAATATTTGATGGCGATGGCTGAACCTTGCAGTGGGAATGCCATAATTATGGGAGTTGGCCGTAGTAAATGCAAATCTGTTGCACATTGACGGGATGTGTTTGGGGATTGTCGTCTCTCTATGCCTTCTAGTTGTGAAAGCATGTGATCAGTGGTCTCTTGCATGTTGCCAAGATTTCTTTGAAGGGAAAGGTAGCTTGAGGGATGCATCTTGCTTTACTTCAAGTGGATTGAGGATAGGTTTAATTGAATGTGACGAGATGATCTGTCACCATTTGCTGCGATGGATGATGGAAAGAGTTCTTCGTCAGACAGGTGATCTCTGGAAGTAGTCACTTTGCTTTGAAGCTGACAATCTGGGCTTGCAAAGAACACAGTCCAAAGAGGGATACAAAAAAACTAATATGCAGGAGAACAAAATGCAGAAAAATGGCAACAATGATGAAAAGGAATACTCTACCACTTTAAATCAAATAAGACAACGAAAATTAAAAGGTAAGTACAATGCAAATATGGATCTCAATCATATTAAAGTAAAACAAACGAAAAATAAAAAGGAGAGCAAGAGTATATCAGCGATAAAAAAAAATACTATGAATACTAAATGCAAATCTGAAAACATCGGAATGATTAAATGTTTAACACACAAGTAAAAAATCTACTTCTGATCTGTTCTTTTGTCTCCAGAACTGTTGTGTTCTTTTGTCCCTAGAACTGAGTGGCAGAGATGCCTGAATGGATTTCTAAAACTGGGTACTCTACAGCTGTTTGAAACTACAACTAAATTAATCCAATTTATGGACACCTGGGAATATACCCAAACAATGCCAAATCAGACATCAAAATAAACTACAGGGCTTAAGAGCCACAAGTGTTCAAAGTCAATTGGAATAAGCTAGAGTAACTTACAGAGCATCTTGTATTAGCTGTGTGCAGTCTTGATCTATCTGGATGAAGTACAAACTGCTGGTGTGATCTATGCTAACGTAGCTTTGATTTTGTGAGAGTCCGTGAACAAACGTATATCTCAGTTCCGAGGTAGTGAATGTCCTTTGGCTGAACCGTTACGTTTTAAGTCCACCAGAAGAAAAAAATTCTTCACAAAAATGTTAGTCCAAGGTTGACGATGATGGTGGAAATGTTCAATAGTTCTGCCAGGGGATGGATGAAGAAGACAAAAATCAGCTGATGGGGGCTCGAAGGTCGTTCTTGGCACTGGATCGAGGGTCAGTCACAAGTCACCCATCATGTTTGTCAGTCTGGGAACTAGGCGGTCCAAACAAGCCCAGCATTAGGTGGATGCTTCTGGACAATCAGGAGCTCAGTCAAGGCTTCAGGCCCAGGTCACTGTTGCATTAAACAGGAGTGGAACTTCTTGGTGAGATCTAGCACTCTCTTGCAATTTTCTGGACCTCAATCATATTAAAGTAAAACAAACAAAAAATAAAAAGGTGAGCAAAAGTTTATCACAATACAAAAAAATACTATGAATACTAAATGCAAATCGGAACACATCGGAACGATTAAATGTTTAACACACAAGTAAAAAATCTACTTCTAATCTGTTCTTGTGTCTCCAGAACTGTCGTGTTCTTTTGTCCCTAGAACTGAGTGGCAGATATGCCTGAATGGATTTCTAAAACTGGGTACTCTACAGCTGTTTGAAACTACAACTAAATTAATCCAATTTATGGACACCTGGGAAAAATAGCCAAACAATCCAAATCAGACATCAAAATAAACTACAGGGATTAAGAGCCACAAGTGTTAAAAGTCAATTGGAATAAGCTAGAGTAACTTACAGAGCATCTTTTATTGGCTGTGTGCAGTCTTGATCTATCTGGATGAAGTACAAACTGCTGGTGTGATCTATGCTATCGTAGCTTTGATTTTGTGAGAGTCCGTCAACAAACATGTATCTCAGTTCCGAGGTAGTGAATGTCCTTTGGCCGAACGGTTACGTTTTAAGTCCACCAGTAGAAAAAAATTCTTCACAAAAATGTTAGTCCAAGGTTGATGATGATGGTGGAAATGTTTAATAATGCTGCCAGGGGATGGATGAAGAAGACAAAAATCAGCTGATGGGGGCTCGAAGGTCGTTCTTGGCACTAGATGGAGGGTCAGTCACATGTCACCCATCATCTTTGTCAGTCTGGGAACTAGGCAGTCCAAACAAGCCCAGCATTAGGTGGATGCTACTGGACAATCAGGAGCTCAGTCAAGGCTTCAGGCCCAGGTCACTGTTGCATTAAACAGGAGTGGAACTTCTTGGTGAGATCTAGCACTCTCTTGCAATTTTCTGGATCTCAATCATATTAAATTAAAACAAACAAAAACTAAAAAGGAGAGCAAAAGTTTATCACAATAAAAAAAAATACAATGAATACAAAATGCAAATCGGAACACATCGGAACGATTAAATGTTTAACACACAAGAAAAAAATCTACTTCTAATCTGTTCTTTTGTCTCCAGAACTGTCGTGTTCTTTTTTCCCAAAACTGAGTGGCAGATATGCCTGAATGGATTTCTAAAACTGGGTACTCTACAGCTGTTTGAAACTACAACTAAATTAATCCAATTTATGGACACCTGGGAAAAATACCCAAACAGTGCCAAATCGAAAATCAAAATAAACTACAGGGCTTAAGAGCCACAAGTGTTCAAAGTCAATTGGAATAAGCTAAAGTAACTTACAGAGCATCTTGTATTAGCTGTGTGCGGTCTTGATCTATATGGATGAAGTACAAACTGCTGGTGTGATCTATGCTATCTTAGCTTTGATTTTGTGAGAGTCCGTGAACAAACGTATATCTCAGTTCCGAGGTAGTGAATGTCCTTTGGCCGAACCGTTACGTTTTAAGTCCACCACAAGAAAACAATTCTTCACAAAAATGTTAGTCCAAGGTTGATGATGATGGTGGAAATGTTCAATAATTCTGCCAGGGGATGGATGAAGAAGACAAAAATCAGCTGATGGGGGCTCGAAGGTCGTTCTTGGCACTGGATCGAGGGTCAGTCACAAGTCACCCATCATGTTTGTCAGTCTGGGAACTAGGCGGTCCAAACAAGCCCAGCATTACGTGGATGCTACTGGACAATCAGGAGCTCAGTCAAGGCTTCAGGCCCAGGTCACTGTTGCATTAAACAGGAGTGGAACTTCTTGGTGAGATCTAGCACTCTCTTGCAATTTTCTGGACCTCAATCATATTAAAGTAAAACAAACAAAAAATAAAAAGCTGAGCAAAAGTTTATCACAATAAAAAAAAAATACTATGAATACTAAATGCAAATCGGAACACATCGGAACGATTAAATGTTTAACACACAAGAAAAAAATCGACTTCTAATCTGTTCTTTTGTCTCCAGAACTGTCGTGTTCTTTTGTCCCTAGAACTGAGTGGCAGATATGCCTGAATGGATTTCTAAAACTGGGTACTCTACAGCTGTTTGAAACTACAACTAAATTAATCCGATTTATGGACACCTGGGAAAAATGCCCAAACAATCCAAATCAGAAATCAAAATAAACTAGAGGGCTTAAGAGCCACAATGTTCAAAGTCAATTGGAATAAGCTAGAGTAACTTACAGAGCATCTTTTATTGGCTGTGTGCAGTATTGATCTATCTGGATGAAGTACAAACTGCTGGTGTGATCTATGCTAACGTAGCTTTGATTTTGTGAGAGTCCGTGAACAAACGTATATCTCAGTTCCGAGGTAGTGAATGTCCTTTGGCCGAACCGTTACGTTTTAAGTCCACCAGAAGAAAAAAATTCTTCACAAAAATGTTAGTCCAAGGTTGACGATGATGGTGGAAATGTTCAATAGTTCTGCCAGGGGATGGATGAAGAAGACAAAAATCAGCTGATGGGGGCTCGAAGGTCGTTCTTGGCACTGGATCGAGGGTCAGTCACAAGTCACCCATCATGTTTGTCAGTCTGGGAACTAGGTGGTCCAAACAAGCCCAGCATTAGGTGGATGTTACTTGACAATCAGGAGCTCAGTCAAGGCTTCAGGCCCAGGTCACTTTTGCATTAAACAGGAGTGGAACTTCTTGGTGAGATCAAGCACTCTCCTGCAATTTTCTGGATCTCAATCATATTAAGGTAAAACAAACAAAAAATAAAAAGGAGAGCAAAAGTTTATCACAATAAAAAAAAAATACTATGAATACTAAATGCTAATCGGAACACATCGGAACGATTAAATGTTTAACAAATAAGAAAAACATCTACTTCTAATCTGTTCTTTTGTCTCCAGAACTGTCAAGTTCTTTTGTCCCTAAAACTGAGTGGCAGATATGCCTGAATGGATTTCTAAAACTGGGTACACTACAGCTGTTTGAAACTGCAACTAAATTAATCCAATTTATGGACACCTGGGAAAAATAGCCAAACAATGCCAAACCGGAAATCAAAATAAACTACAGGGCTTAAGAGCCACAAGTGTTCAAAGTCAATTGGAATAAGCTAGAGTAACTTACAGAGCATCTTTTATTAGCTGTGTGCAGTCTTGATCTATCTGGATGAAGTACAAACTGCTGGTGTGATCTATGCTATCGAAGCTTTGATTTTGTGAGAGTCAGTGAACAAACGTATATCTCAGTTCCGAGGTAGTGAATGTCCTTTGGCCGAACGGTTACGTTTTAAGTCCACCAGAAGAAAAAAATTCTTCACAAACATGTTAGTCCAAGGTTGACGATGATGGTGGAAATGTTCAACAGTTCTGCCAGGGGATGGATGAAGTAGACAAAATTCAGTTGATGGGGGCTCGAAGGTCGTTCTTGGCACTGGATGGAGGGTCAGTCACATGTCACCCATCATCTTTGTCAGTCTGGGAACTAGGCGGTCCAAACAAGCCCAGCATTAGGTGGATGCTACTGGACAATCAGGAACTCAGTCAAGGCTTCAGGCACAGGTCACTGTTGCATTAAACAGGGTTGGAACTTCTTGGTGAGATGTAGCACTTCCTGGCACATTTCCGTTTCTTTAGCAGGTTCATTTTCATCTATTGGGTGAAGACAGCAAACAGTAACTCATCACATATATGTTACAACTCCTGCACAGTGTAACTTGAGACAAAAAGTTTGGAATCATCTCATCAGATAAAAAAAAGAGAAAAACGTAAACAGAAGTTTTCATGATTTACTTGTTTAGTTTTTTCCCCCAATGTTTTCTGAAAAGTTCCTAACCAGCAACTAGACATGCATTGTAACTGTAGTTTAAAACATTATTGTAAAAGTGTGGTCAATGAAAAAAGAATATATTCTCAATTGAAAATAAAGATGGTACACATTGACATCATACCTTCTAATCTGAAGCTGCTTGCAAATCTTGGAACACTTCACTGATGCTATTCACTCATTTCAACAGGGCAACATCCTCCTGAAAGAAACTGAAAAACATTCTCCAACAAATAGTTATTTGTTTTGTTGATTGGGGTTGCCATTCACACAATACTGATATAGCAGTAATTGTGAAAAACTGTAGTCTCCTTTCACACTGCTTGTTACAGATAAATTAAATGATGGTCAAGGTTGAATCAATCTGTGTGTATTCTGACTGAGAGGTTCACAATTAAATATAATTGGCGGTACGCTTCCTCCGAACCATTCTCATCCCTCAGCCTCAAGTCCGCTAAGTGGCTCTAACTTGAGGAAGAAAGAGACAAAGATCAAGTTAATAATCAATGACAGGATAACTGTTAATCTACATGTGGTGTCAGAAGTGAAACAATTGTAATGTTAATTGTACAAAAGGAGAAAGAACTGAATCAAGATGGCACAAAAAAAACTCAGTAGGACAGGCGCAAGTCAACATGATGGGGCAACTGGGATTGTTAGGTTTGTGGATCTTGAGGACAAGGTACAAACGAGCAGTATAGGGTGCAGAAACTTTGAGTTTTTTAGCATTGCTAGGCAGTGAACCATGTCTTATAAACTTATTCCTAGTTTTGGTGACTTCTTTCTGGTGCTCAGATGTAAAATCATTATGTACTTCTCTGTAAGACATTCCACCAGACAATTGACACTCAGCTTCTTTGATGTAAAGATCACATCACCAAACCACGGTAGCTCCACCTCTGTCCGCTCTCTTAATGACAAAAGAAGGGTTCCCACGAAGGGACTGGAGTGCACTGCAATTATCCTTGATGATATCACAGAAAGCAAGCTAACTGAAATCAAGATGGTTAATCTCTTGTTGGGAACTGTCGAAAACAAAGTCCAACGTTCTGTTAAGTTCAGGATTAGGGCACCAACTAGACTTCTTTGGGCAAAACTTGTCAAATCAATCAACAGGTAGAAAATCAGCTGGCTGAGTCGAAACGTCACAATGAGACATTGGTGAGTAAGTAGTGATATGTGGCTTGAAATCAACAGACTGATGAACAGGCGAGGATATAGAGCTCTGAGTGTGTAGATCATCCTTGTAGTAGAAATTGTTTGAAGCATAACTGACGGAAGAATTCATCAACATCTCTATTCATTGAAAACTCATCCACACACCAAATATTAGGCACAACATTAAGGCCAAATTGATGAAAATCACACTCTGCTTCTAAAAGTGGAAGATTGAGTGGTATAGTCATGACCATATTCTTGGGGCGGGGCTGATGTGAAGAGCCAAGTACTGTTGGATGCTGGTTGACTACCGAAGATGAATGTCTTAAGGAGCACAGCTTAGAATCCTTAGAATGCTTTCAACCTTGAAACAGTTCCACACTAAGCGAGCAAATGATTCCAAACAGTTAATTGGCCAACCAAGTTATAAAATGCAGTACACAAATCATGTATCTTATGAACAAGTTGAACAGTTCTCTTGAAATGGGACTGAAGAGTTCACCAAAAAAGATGACGGGATGAAGCACGGACGACACTGCAAACCTCACAAGAGTACAGATGACTACCTGGCAACAGATTGGAAGAGTGGAACTTAAGTTCAAGTCCTCTAGGTATACGTCCAGTCCATCAGCAGGTGTTGAGGAATCTGCAATGACTGCAAAATCTTGTTTTCATGAAATTAGCTTAGGCGATGGCAAGGCCAGCTTGACACATGACCAGCTTATGTAGAATTCTATTGCTGGAGAGTAAATGGCGTCATAGTTGTAAAGTGGCTACCAAGTTAGCTATGACGGAGAAAGTTTGCAGAACAATTAAGGGTCAGGAAGATGTAAAGTAAATCCGTTCGTAGCACTGACAAATTTACCTTAGTTTGGGAAACATCCACCATTTTTTTGCTGAAACTTTTAGGGTCAAAAAACAAAATGCTTTGAGTACCCCCAACTCAAAACATTTTGAGTCTTTGACCAAAATGTTAAAGTCATTTTTGCTCTACCAAGTCAAGAGGGCAAATCCCCTGGTACCAGCACTCTAATTTGCAAGCCTGGATCTGCCTTAGTTTGGGAAATATCCACCATTTTTTTGCTGAGACTTTTAGGGTCAAAAAACAAAATGCTTTGAGTACCCCCAACTCAAAACATTTTGAGTCTTTGACCCCCAAAATATCTGCATTCAAGCCACCCGGATTCAGTGTTTCCAACTTGTGTACGATGCACTGTTCCATGTTCTGGCCCTGTGTAGTAGATGAATTCAGTTTCAAGACACACAGGCACATGTTCATGCACGTGTGCGTCAGGCCAGAAAAATGACATGCTACATGATGTCCCAGGATGTTTAGCCATACACTTCTGAGGTGCTCAGTGAAGCGGTCAGCCAGTCAAGCCATCATCTCACCAATGTGGTGGACACCCCATTGCTTGCAGGATATACAATACACCAGGTTGGCAGAACACAGGAGAATTGTCCTGCGGACGTGAAACCTTCTTTGGGGCCGTCAAGTAGGGAGGGACTGTGGATATGCCTGCACGTGTTGAAACAGGGACGATTGCAGGCAAACATGCCTAGGACAGTGGTATCATTGGAGACTATTTGTGGAAGGGTGGAGGGAACAAAGTTTTGTCCGATTGATTGGGTGGAACGGAAAGCACACAAGGGTGTAGAAGTCATATTAAATATGAAGTTCATCAATGGATCTGTCTGCAGCGTGTGATAGTGTTTCTGGACAATGGCACAAACTCTCAGATTGAATTGGTGGTAAGTAAGAACTAAGGGGATGGGGTTCTGATTTTGTCTCAAAGATGGGACTAGGGCTTCCTCAAGGCTCAACGCAGATATTCGACTTAGTGCAGCTGATAGAACATCAACATGGTAACCTTTGTGTCGGAAAAAATTAGTCACAACCAAAGCCTGCTACGTAAAATCCTCATCATCCCTAGAAATGACTTCGACAAATTTGTAGAGATGATGAGGATTTTACCTAGCAGGCTTTAGATGTGACTTATTTCTTCAGTCTGTCTCAGAAGAAATTAGTCACAATCGAACCTGCTACGTAAAATCCTCATCATCACTACTTATATGTCGAAGTTATTTGTAGCGATGATGAGAATTTTAGGAAGCAGGCTATGAATGTGACTTATTTCTTCAGTCTGTCTAGGAAGAAATTAGTCACATTCAAAACCTGATACATTAAATCCTCATCATCGCTACAGATTTGTAGAAGTCGTTTGTAGCAATCATGAGGATTTTTTGAAGCAGGGTTTGGATGTGACTAATTTCTTCCAACACAAATTTCCGAACTAACGCTTATCCAGACTTGCAAATTAGAGCACTGGTACTGGGGGATATTCCCTCTTGACATGGTAGAGCAAAACCGACTTTGAAATTTTGGTCACAAACTCCAATTTTTTTAGGGGGTACTATAAAAATTGTGCTTTTTGACCCTAAAACTTTCAGCCGAAAAATGGTGGAAATTTCCCGAACAAACGCTTATCCGGACTTGCAAAATAGATAACTGGTACTGGGGGATATTCCCTCTTGACATGGTAGAGCAAAAACGACTTTAACATTTTGGTCCAAAACTCAAATTTTTTTTAGGGGGTAGTGTAAAATTTGTGCTTTTTGACCATAAAAGTTTCAGCCAAAGAATGGTGGATATTTCCTGAACAAACGCTTATCCGAATTTGCAAAGTAGAGCACTGATACTGGGGGATATTCCCTCTCGATAGGGTAGAGCAAAAACGACTTTAAAATTTTGGTCCAAAACTCCATTTTTTTTTAGAAGAGTACTGTAAAACTTGTGCTTTTTGACCCTAAAAACTTCAGCCGAAAAATGGTGGATATTTCCCAAACTAACGCTTATCCGGACTTGCAAATTAGAGTACTTGTACATGGGGATAATCACTCTTGACATGGTAGAGCAAAAACGACTTTGAAATTTTCGTCACAAACTCCAATTTTTTTAGAGGGTAGTGTAAAATTTGTGCTTTTTGACCATAAAAGTTTCAGCCCAAGAATGGTGGATATTTCCTGAACAAACGCTTATCCGAATTTGCAAAGTAGAGCACTGATACTGGGGGATATTCCCTCTCGATAGGGTAGAGCAAAAACGACTTTGAAATTTTGGTCCAAAACTCCATTTTTTTTTAGAAGAGTACTGTAAAACTTGTGCTTTTTGACCCTAAAAATTTCAGCCGAAAAATGGTGGCTATTACCCGAACTAACGCTTATCCGGACTTGCAAATTAGAGCACTGGTACTGGGGGATATTCCCTCTTGACATGGTAGAGCAAAAACGACTTTGAAATTTTGGTCCAAAACTCCAACTTTTTTTAGGGGGTACTATAAAACTTGTGCTTTTTGACCCTAAAAATTTCAGCTGAAAAATGGTGGATATTTCCCGAACTAACGCTTATCCGGACTTACAAATTAGAGCACTGGTACTGGGGTTTCCTCTTGACATGGTAGAGCAAAACCGACTTTGAAATTTTGGTCACAAACTCCAATTTTTTTAGAGGGGTACTATAAATGTTGTGCTTTTTGACCCTAAAACTTTCAGCTTAAAAATGGTGGATATTTCCTGAACTAACGCTTATTCGAACTTGAAAATTAAAGCACTGGTACTGGAGGATATTCCCTCTTGACATGGTAAAGCAAAAACGACTTCGAAATTTTGGTCCAAAATTCCAATTTAGGGGAGTACATTAAAATTTGTGCTTTTTGACCCTAAAACTTTCAACCTAAAAAATGGTGGATATTTCCCTGAACTAACGCTTATCCTGACTTTCAAATTACAGCACTGGTACTGGGGGATATTCCTTTCGGACATGGTAGAGCAAAAACGACTGTGAAATTTTGGTCCAAAACTACAATTTCTTTTAGGGAGGTACTTAAAATTTGTGCTTTTTGACCCTTAAACTTTCAGCGAAAAAATGGTGGATATTTCCCGAACTAACGTTTATCCGGACTTGCAAATTAGAGCACTAGTACTGGGGGATATTCCCTCTGGACATGGTAGAGCAAAAACGACTTTGAAATTTTGGTCAAAACTCCACTTTTAAACTGGGGTACTGTAAAATTTATGTTTGTTGAGCGTAAAAGTTTCAGACGAAAAATTGTGAATATTTCCCGAACTAACGCTTACCTGGACTTGCAATTTAGAGCACTGGTACTGGGGGATATTCCTTCTTTACTGGGTAGAGCGAAAATGACTTTGAAATTTTGGTTCAAAACTGAAATTTGTATTGGGGGGGGGGGGGGAAGGGGGGGGCCACAGATAATTTTAGTTTTTTCGGCAGTTTAACTTTTAGTTGAAAAATTGCAGAACTAATGCAGATCAATGGTAGCAAATTAACTCCAGAAATAAAGATTCTACCTGCAGTTACATGTAGCTCCAGTAATCTTGCATCCGAAAATCAAATTCTTCAACCTTGGAATGACAAGGTAGCGGTCATGCTCCGTTGCCCTTCAAATATATGTTCAATGGGAGTGTTGTACGCAGAGCTAACAGAGAGTAAAAACAAGCATTTTAGAATGAAAATATCTTCCCAATGTTGTAAGGATCAGGACAAGTGTGACACTGTTGGTAAGAGCCTCTCAACGGCTCTTTGACAATGTGTAGTATAGGGTTCAAAGAGAAACAGTGGGGAAGCCAGGGGCCAGGGTAAGTGGACACCTAAGGACTGATGGGGCTGTGTGTCCATGAACAATGGCCCAGACAGGGTTCTGATTTGAAACAAAAAAAAGACTGGCCCCATAAAAAGTCAGCAGCCTCCCGATCCATAACTTCACAAATAATGGTTAAAAAAAAAAGTTGTTTTTACCTGCTGTTAGCTCCAGAAGCTTTGCATCCACAAATCAAATACCTTGGTCATCTTCAACCTTGGAACAACGGGTTAGCAGTGATGCTCCAAATGCCCATCAAACACATGTTCAATGGGATTGTTGTACACAGAGCTGTCAGA
>CAJVRT020000006.1:0-133761 GCA_911728455.2 Marthasterias glacialis
CCCTTGAGAGATTTTCAATTTTGGACCAAAATTTCAAAGTCGTTTTTGCTCTACCAACTCAAGAGGGAACCTCCCCCGACCCCAACCCTACACTTTGCAGGTCCGGATCTGCCTTAGTTTGGAAAATATCCACGATTTTAGGGCCCTTCTATTTTGGGCCAAAAAACCGAAAAAGTCACCGTTACCCCCCCTTGAGAGATTTTCATTTTTGGACCAAAATTTCAAAGTCGTTTTTGCTCTACCAACTCAAGAGGGAACCTCCCCCGACCCCAGCCCTACACTTTGCAGGTCCGGATCTGCCTTAGTTTGGAAAATATCCACGATTTTAGGGCCCTTCTTTTTGGGCCAAAAAACCGAAAAAGTCACCGTTACCCCCCCTTGAGAGATTTCAATTTTGGACCAAAATTTCAAAGTCGTTTTGGCTCTACCAACTCAAGAGGGAACCTCCCCCGACCCCAGCCCTACACTTTGCAGGTCCGGATCTGCCTTAGTTTGGAAAATATCCACGATTTTAGGGCCCTTCCTTTTGGGCCAAAAAACCGAAAAAGTCACCGTTACCCCCCCTTGAGAGATTTTCAATTTTGGACCAAAATTTCAAAGTCGTTTTTGCTCTACCAACTCAAGAGGGAACCTCCCCCGACCCCAGCCCTACACTTTGCAGGTCCGGATCTGCCTTAGTTTGGAAAATATCCACGATTTTAGGGCCCTTCTATTTTTGGCCCAAAAACCGAAAAAGTCACCGTTACCCCCCCTTGAGAGATTTTCAATTTTGGACCATAATTTCAAAGTCGTTTTTGCTCTACCAACTCAAGAGGGAACCTCCCCCGACCCCAGCCCTACACTTTGCACGTCCGGATCTGCCTTAGTTTGGAAAATATCCAGGATTTTAGGGCCCTTCTATTTTGGGCCAAAAAACCGAAAAAGTCACCGTTACCCCACTTGAGAGATTTTCAATTTTGGACCAAAATTTCAAAGTCGTTTTTGCTCTACCAACTCAAGAGGGAACCTCCCCCGACCCCAGCCCTACACTTTGCAGGTCCGGATCTGCCTTAGTTTGGAAAATATCCACGATTTTAGGGCCCTTCCTTTTGGGACCAAAAACCGAAAAAGTCACCGTTACCCCCCCCCACCCCTTGAGAGATTTTCAATTTTGGACCAAAATTTCAAAGTCGTGTTTGCTCTACCAACTCAAGAGGGAACCTCCCCCGACCCCAGCCCCACACTTTGCAGGTCCGGATCTGCCTTAGTTTGGAAAATATCCACGATTTTAGGGCCCTTCTATTTTTGGCCAAAAAACCGAAAAAGTCACCGTTACCCCCCCTTGAGAGATTTTCATTTTTGGACCAAAATTTCAAAGTCGTTTTTGCTTTACCAACTCAAGAGCGAACCTCCCCCGACCCCAGCCCTACACTTTGCAGGTCCGGATCTGCCTTAGTTTGGAAAATATCCACGATTTTAGGGCCCTTCTTTTTGGGCCAAAAAACCGAAAAAGTCACCGTTACCCCCCCTTGAGAGATTTTCAATTTTGGACCAAAATTTCAAAGTCGTTTTGGCTCCACCAACTCAGGAGCGAACCTCCCCCGACCCCAGCCCTACACTTTGCATGTCCGGATCTGCCTTAGTTTGGAAAATATCCATGATTTTAGGGCCCTTCTATTTTTGGCCAAAAAACCGAAAAAGTCACCGTTCCCCCCCCCCCCCCCCCCTTGAGAGATTTTCAATTTTGGACCAAAATTTCAAAGTCGTTTTTGCTCTACCAACTCAAGAGGGAACCTCCCCCGACCCCAGCCCCACACTTTGCAGGTCCGGATCTGCCTTAGTTTGGAAAATATCCACGATTTTAGGGCCCTTCTATTTTTGGCCAAAAAACCGAAAAAGTCACCGTTACCCCCCCTTGAGAGATTTTCAATTTTGGACCAAAATTTCAAAGTCGTTTTTGCTCTACCAACTCAAGAGGGAACCTCCCCCGACCCAAGCCCTACACTTTGCAGGTCCGGATCTGCCTTAGTTTGGAAAATATCCACGATTTTAGGGCCCTTCTTTTTGTGCCAAAAAACCGAAAAAGTCACCGTTACCCCCCCCCCCCCCTTGAGAGATTTTCAATTTTGGATCAAAATTTGAAAGTCGTTTTTGCTCTACCAACTCAAGAGGGAACCTCCCCCGACCCCAGCCCTACACTTTGCAGGTCCGGATCTGCCTTAGTTTGGAACATATCCACGATTTTAGGGCCCTTCTTTTTGGGCCAAAAAACCGAAAAAGTCACCGTTACCCCCCCCCTTGAGAGATTTTCAATTTTGGACCAAAATTTCAAAGTCGTTTTTGCTCTACCAACTCAAGAGGGAACTTACCCCGACCCCAGCCCTACACTTTGCAGGTCCGGATCTGCCTTAGTTTGGAACATATCCACGATTTTAGGGCCCTTCTTTTTGGGCCAAAAAACCGAAAAAGTCACCGTTACCCCCCCCCTTGAGAGATTTTCAATTTTGGACCAAAATTTCAAAGTCGTTTTTGCTCTACCAACTCAAGAGGGAACTTCCCCCGACCCCAGCCCTACACTTTGCATGTCCGGATCTGCCTTAGTTTGGAAAATATCCATGATTTTAGGGCCCTTCTATTTTTGGCCAAAAAACCGAAAAAGTCACCGTTACCCCACCTTGAGAGATTTTCAATTTTGGACCAAAATTTCAAAGTCGTTTTTGCTCTACCAACTCAAGAGGGAACCTCCCCCGACCCCAGCCCTACACTTTGCAGGTCCGGATCTGCCTTAGTTTGGAAAATATCCACGATTTTAGGGCCCTTCCTTTGGGCCAAAAAACCAAAAAAGTCACCGTTACCCCCCCTTGAGAGATTTTCAATTTTGGACCAAAATTTCAAAGTCGTTTTTGCTCTACCAACTCAAGAGGGAACCTCCCCCGACCCCAACCCTACACTTTGCAGGTCCGGATCTGCCTTAGTTTGGAAAATATCCAGGATTTTAGGGCCCTTCTATTTTGGGCCAAAAAACCGAAAAAGTCACCGTTACCCCCCCCTTGAGAGATTTTCAATTTTGGACCAAAATTTCAAAGTCGTTTTTGCTTTACCAACTCAAGAGGGAACCTCCCCCGACCCCAGCCCTACACTTTGCAGGTCCGGATCTGCCTTAGTTTGGAAAATATCCACGATTTTAGGGCCCTTCTTTTTGTGCCAAAAAACCGAAAAAGTCACCGTTACCCCCCCCCCCTTGAGAGATTTTCAATTTTGGATCAAAATTTGAAAGTCGTTTTTGCTCTACCAACTCAAGAGGGAACCTCCCCCGACCCCAGCCCTACACTTTGCAGGTCCGGATCTGCCTTAGTTTGGAAAATATCCACGATTTTAGGGCCCTTCTATTTTGGGCCAAAAAACCGAAAAAGTCACCGTTACCCCCCCCCCCCCCCCCTTGAGAGATTTTCAATTTTGGACCAAAATTTCAAAGTCGTTTTTGCTCTACCAACTCAAGAGGGAACCTCCCCCGACCCCAGCCCTACACTTTGCACGTCCGGATCTGCCTTAGTTTGGAAAATATCCAGGATTTTAGGGCCCTTCTATTTTGGGCCAAAAAACCGAAAAAGTCACCGTTACCCCCCCTTGAGAGATTTTCAATTTTGGACCAAAATTTCAAAGTCGTTTTTGCTCTACCAACTCAAGAGGGAACCTCCCCCGACCCCAGCCCTACACTTTGCAGGTCCGGATCTGCCTTAGTTTGGAAAATATCCACGATTTTAGGGCCCTTCTTTTTGTGCCAAAAAACCGAAAAAGTCACCGTTACCCCCCCCCCCCCCCCTTGAGAGATTTTCAATTTTGGACCAAAATTTCAAAGTCGTTTTTGCTCTACCAACTCAAGAGGGAACCTCCCCCGACCCCAGCCCTACACTTTGCAGGTCCGGATCTGCCTTAGTTTGGAAAATATCCACGATTTTAGGGCCCTTCTTTTTGTGCCAAAAAAACGAAAAAAGTCACCGTTACCCCCCCCCCCCCCCCTTGAGAGATTTTCAATATTGGACCAAAATTTCAAAGTCGTTTTTGCTCTACCAACTCAACAGGGAACCTCCCCCGACCCCAGCCCTACACTTTGCAGGTCCGGATCTGCCTTAGTTTGGAACATATCCACGATTTTAGGGCCCTTCTTTTTGGGCCAAAAAACCGAAAAAGTCACCGTTACCCCCCCCCTTGAGAGATTTTCAATTTTGGACCAAAATTTCAAAGTCGTTTTGGCTCTACCAACTCAAGAGGGAACCTCCCCCGACCCCAGCCCTACACTTTGCAGGTCCGGATCTGCCTTAGTTTGGAAAATATCCATGATTTTAGGGCCCTTCTTTTTGGGCCAAAAAACCGAAAAAGTCACCGTTACCCCCCCTTGAGAGATTTTCAATTTTGGACCAAAAATTCAAAGTCGTTTTGGCTCTACCAACTCAGGAGGGAACCTCCCCCGACCCCAGCCCTACACTTTGCAGGTCCGGATCTGCCTTAGTTTGGAAAATATCCACGATTTTAGGGCCCTTCTTTTTGGGCCAAAAAACCGAAAAAGTCACCGTTACCCCCCCCCCCCCCCTTGAGAGATTTTCAATTTTGGACCAAAATTTCAAAGTCGTTTTTGCTCTACCAACTCAAGAGGGAACCTCCCCCGACTCCAACCCTACACTTTGCAGGTCCGGATCTGCCTTAGTTTGGAAAATATCCACGATTTTAGGGCCCTTCTATTTTGGGCCAAAAAACCGAAAAAGTCACCGTTACCCCCCCCCCCCCTTGAGAGATTTTCAATTTTGGACCAAAATTTCAAAGTCGTTTTTGCTCTACCAACTCAAGAGGGAACCTCCCCCGACCCCAACCCTACACTTTGCAGGTCCGGATCTGCCTTAGTTTGGAAAGAATCCACGATTTTAGGGCCCTTCTATTTTGGGCCAAAAAAACCGAAAAAGTCACCGTTCCCCCCCCCTTGAGAGATTTTCATTTTTGGACCAAAATTTCAAAGTCGTTTTTGCTGTACCAACTCAAGAGGGAACCTCCCCCGACCCCAACCCTACACTTTGCAGGTCCGGATCTGCCTTAGTTTGGAAAATATCCACGATTTTAGGGCCCTTCTTTTTGGGCCAAAAAACCGAAAAAGTCACCGTTACCCCCCCCTTGAGAGATTTTCAATTTTGGACCAAAATTTCAAAGTCGTTTTTGCTCTACCAACTCAAGAGGGAACCTCCCCCGACCCCAGCCCTACACTTTGCACGTCCGGATCTGCCTTAGTTTGGAAAATATCCACGATTTTAGGGCCCTTCTATATTGGGCCAAAAAACCGAAAAAGTCACCGTTACCCCCCCCTTGAGAGATTTTCAATTTTGGACCAAAATTTCAAAGTCGTTTTTGCTCTACCAACTCAAGAGGGAACCTCCCCCGACCCCAGCCCTACACTTTGCAGGTCCGGATTTGCCTTAGTTTGGAAAATATCCACGATTTTAGGGCCCTTCTTTTTGTGCCAAAAAACCGAAAAAGTCACCGTTACCCCCCCCCCCCCTTGAGAGATTTTCAATTTTGGACCAAAATTTCAAAGTCGTTTTGGCTCTACCAACTCAAGAGGGAACCTCCCCCGACCCCAGCCCTACACTTTGCACGTCCGGATCTGCCTTAGTTTGGAAAATATCCACGATTTTAGGGCCCTTCTATTTTGGGCCAAAAAACCGAAAAAGTCACCGTTACCCCCCCTTGAGAGATTTTCAATTTTGGACCAAAATTTCAAAGTCGTTTTGGCTCTACCAACTCAAGAGGGAACCTCCCCCGACCCCAGCCCTACACTTTGCACGTCCGGATCTGCCTTAGTTTGGAAAATATCCAGGATTTTAGGGCCCTTCTATTTTGGGCCAAAAAACCGAAAAAGTCACCGTTACCCCCCCTTGAGAGATTTTCAATTTTGGACCAAAATTTCAAAGTCGTTTTTGCTCTACCAACTCAAGAGGGAACCTCCCCCGACCCCAGCCCTACACTTTGCAGGTCCGGATCTGCCTTAGTTTGGAAAATATCCACGATTTTAGGGCCCTTCTTTTTGTGCCAAAAAAACGAAAAAAGTCACCGTTACCCCCCCCCCCCCCCCCTTGAGAGATTTTCAATATTGGACCAAAATTTCAAAGTCGTTTTTGCTCTACCAACTCAACAGGGAACCTCCCCCGACCCCAGCCCTACACTTTGCAGGTCCGGATCTGCCTTAGTTTGGAACATATCCACGATTTTAGGGCCCTTCTTTTTGGGCCAAAAAACCGAAAAAGTCACCGTTACCCCCCCCCCTTGAGAGATTTTCAATTTTGGACCAAAATTTCAAAGTCGTTTTGGCTCTACCAACTCAAGAGGGAACCTCCCCCGACCCCAGCCCTACACTTTGCAGGTCCGGATCTGCCTTAGTTTGGAAAATATCCATGATTTTAGGGCCCTTCTTTTTGGGCCAAAAAACCGAAAAAGTCACCGTTACCCCCCCCTTGAGAGATTTTCAATTTTGGACCAAAATTTCAAAGTCGTTTTTGCTCTACCAACTCAAGAGGGAACTTCCCCCGACCCCAGCCCTACACTTTGCAGGTCCGGATCTGCCTTAGTTTGGAAAATATCCACGATTTTAGGGCCCTTCTTTTTGGGCCAAAAAACCGAAAAAAGCACCGTTACCCCCCCCCCCCCCCTTGAGAGATTTTCAATTTTGGACCAAAATTTCAAAGTCGTTTTGGCTCTACCAACTCAAGAGGGAACCTCCCCCGACCCCAGCCCTACACTTTGCACGTCCGGATCTGCCTTAGTTTGGAAAATATCCACGATTTTAGGGCCCTTCTATTTTGGGCCAAAAAACCGAAAAAGTCACCGTTACCCCCCCTTGAGAGATTTTCAATTTTGGACCAAAATTTCAAAGTCGTTTTGGCTCTACCAACTCAGGAGCGAACCTCCCCCGACCCCAGCCCTACACTTTGCATGTCCGGATCTGCCTTAGTTTGGAAAATATCCATGACTTTAGGGCCCTTCTACTTTTGGCCAAAAAACCGAAAAAGTCACCGTTACCCCCCCTTGAGAGATTTTCAATTTTGGACCAAAATTTCAAAGTCGTTTTTGCTCTACCAACTCAAGAGGGAACCTCCCCCGACCCCAGCCCTACACTTTGCAGGTCCGGATCTGCCTTAGTTTGGAAAATATCCACGATTTTAGGGCCCTTCCTTTTGGGCCAAAAAACCAAAAAAGTCACCGTTACCCCCCCTTGAGAGATTTTCAATTTTGGACCAAAATTTCAAAGTCGTTTTTGCTTTACCAACTCAAGAGGGAACCTCCCCCGACCCCAGCCCTACACTTTGCAGGTCCGGATCTGCCTTAGTTTGGAAAATATCCACGATTTTAGGGCCCTTCTTTTTGGGCCAAAAAACCGAAAAAGTCACCGTTACCCCCCCTTGAGAGATTTTCAATTTTGGACCAAAATTTCAAAGTCGTTTTGGCTCTACCAACTCAGGAGGGAACCTCCCCCGACCCCAGCCCTACACTTTGCAGGTCCGGATCTGCCTTAGTTTGGAAAATATCCACGATTTTAGGGCCCTTCCTTTTGGGCCAAAAAACCGAAAAAGTCACCGTTACCCCCCCTTGAGAGATTTTCAATTTTGGACCAAAATTTCAAAGTCGTTTTTGCTCTACCAACTCAAGAGGGAACCTCCCCCGACCCCAACCCTACACTTTGCAGGTCCGGATCTGCCTTAGTTTAGAAAATATCCACGATTTTAGGGCCCTTCTTTTTGGGCCAAAAAACCGAAAAAGTCACCGTTACCCCCCCTTGAGAGATTTTCAATTTTGGACCAAAATTTCAAAGTCGTTTTGGCTCTACCAACTCAGGAGGGAACCTCCCCCGACCCCAGCCCTACACTTTGCAGGTCCGGATCTGCCTTAGTTTGGAAAATATCCATGATTTTAGGGCCCTTCTTCTTTTGGCCAAAAAACCGAAAAAGTTACCGTTACCCCCCCTTGAGAGATTTTCAATTTTGGACCAAAATTTCAAAGTCGTTTTTGCTCTACCAACTCAAGAGGGAACCTCCCCCGACCCCAGCCCTACACTTTGCAGGTCCGGATCTGCCTTAGTTTGGAAAATATCCACGATTTTTGGGCCCTTCTTTTGGGGCAAAAAAAACCGAAAAAGTCACCGTTACCCCCCCCCCCCCCCTTGAGAGATTTTCAATTTTGGACCAAAATTTCAAAGTCGTTTTTGCTCTACTAACTCAAGAGGGAACCTCCCCCGACCCCAGCCCTACACTTTGCAGGCCCGGATCTGCCTTAGTTTGGAAAATATCCACGATTTTAGGGCCCTTCTATTTTGGGCCAAAAAACCGAAAAAGTCACCGTTACCCCCCCCTTGAGAGATTTTCAATTTTGGACCAAAATTTCAAAGTCGTTTTTGCTCTACCAACTCAAGAGGGAACCTCCCCCGACCCCAGCCCTACACTTTGCAGGTCCGGATCTGCCTTAGTTTGGAAAATATCCACGATTTTAGGGCCCTTCTATTTTGGGCCAAAAAACCGAAAAAGTCACCGTTAACCCCCCTTGAGAGATTTTCAATTTTGGACCAAAATGTCAAAGTCGTTTTGGCTCTACCAACTCAAGAGGGAACCTCCCCCGACCCCAGCCCTACACTTTGCAGGTCCGGATCTGCCTTAGTTTGGAAAATATCCACGATTTTAGGGCCCTTCTATTTTGGGCCAAAAAACCGAAAAAGTCACCGTTACCCCCCCCGTGAGAGATTTTCAATTTTGGACCAAATTTCAAAGTCGTTTTTGCTCTCCCAACTCAAGAGGGAACCTCCCCCGACCCCAGCCCTACACTTTGCAGGTCCGGATCTGCCTTAGTTTGGAAAATATCCAGGTATTTAGGGCCCTTCTGTTTTGGGCCAAAAAACCGAAAAAGTCACCGTTACCCCCCCTTGAGAGATTTTCAATTTTGGACCAAAATTTCAAAGTCGTTTTTGCTCTACCAACTCAAGAGGGAACCTCCCCCGACCCCAGCCCTACACTTTGCAGGTCCGGATCTGCCTTAGTTTGGAAAATATCCACGATTTTAGGGCCCTTCTATTTTGGGCCAAAAAACCGAAACAGTCACCGTTACCCCCCCCCCCCCACCTTGAGAGATTTTCAATTTTGGACCAAAATTTCAAAGTCGTTTTTGCTCTACCAACTCAAGAGGGAACCTCCCCCGACCCCGGCCCTACACTTTGCAGGTCCAGATGTCTTAGTTTGGAAAATATCCACGATTTTAGGGCCCTTCTTTTTGGGCCAAAAAACCGAAAAAGGCACCGTTACCCCCCTTGAGAGATTTTCAATTTTGGACCAAAATTTCAAAGTCGTTTTTGCTCTACCAACTCAAGAGGGAACCTCCCCCGATCCCGGCCCTACACTTTGCAGGTCCGGATCTGCCTTTTTTTGGAAAATATCCAGGATTTTAGGGCCCTTCTTTTTGGGCCAAAAAACCGAAAAAGTCACCGTTACCCCCTTGAGAGATTTTCAATTTTGGACCAAAATTTCAAAGTCGTTTTTGCTCTACCAACTCAAGAGGGAACCTCCCCCGACCCCAGCCCTACACTTTGCAGGTCCGGATCTGCCTTAGTTTGGAAAATATCCACGATTTTAGGGCCCTTCTTTTTGGGCCAAAAAACCGAAAAAGTCACCGTTACCCCCCCTTGAGAGATTTTCAATTTTGGACCAAAATTTCAAAGTCGTTTTTGCTCTACCAACTCAAGAGGGAACCTCCCCCGACCCCAGCCCTACACTTTGCAGGTCCGGATCTGCCTTAGTTTGGAAAATATCCACGATTTTAGGGCCTTTCTTTTGGGGCGAAAAAACCGAAAAAGTCACCGTTACCCCCCCCCCCCCTTGAGAGATTTTCAATTTTGGACCAAAATTTCAAAGTCGTTTTTGCTCTACTAACTCAAGAGGGAACCTCCCCCGACCCCAGCCCTACACTTTGCAGGCCCGGATCTGCCTTAGTTTGGAAAATATCCACGATTTTAGGGCCCTTCTATTTTGGGCCAAAAAACCGAAAAAGTCACCGTTACCCCCCCCCTTGAGAGATTTTCAATTTTGGACCAAAATTTCAAAGTCGTTTTTGCTCTACCAACTCAAGAGGGAACCTCCCCCGACCCCAGCCCTACACTTTGCAGGTCCGGATCTGCCTTAGTTTGGAAAATATCCACGATTTTAGGGCCCTTCTATTTTGGGCCAAAAAACCGAAAAAGTCACCGTTACCCCCCCGTGAGAGATTTTCAATTTTGGACCAAATTTCAAAGTCGTTTTTGCTCTCCCAACTCAAGAGGGAACCTCCCCCGACCCCAGCCCTACACTTTGCAGGTCCGGATCTGCCTTAGTTTGGAAAATATCCAGGTATTTAGGGCCCTTCTGTTTTGGGCCAAAAAACCGAAAAAGTCACCGTTACCCCCCCTTGAGAGATTTTCAATTTTGGACCAAAATTTCAAAGTCGTTTTTGCTCTACCAACTCAAGAGGGAACCTCCCCCGATCCCGGCCCTACACTTTGCAGGTCCGGATCTGCCTTTTTTTGGAAAATATCCAGGATTTTAGGGCCCTTCTTTTTGGGCCAAAAAACCGAAAAAGTCACCGTTACCCCCTTGAGAGATTTTCAATTTTGGACCAAAATTTCAAAGTCGTTTTTGCTCTACCAACTCAAGAGGGAACCTC
This sequence comes from Marthasterias glacialis, assembly GCA_911728455.2. Classification (NCBI taxonomy): domain Eukaryota; kingdom Metazoa; phylum Echinodermata; class Asteroidea; order Forcipulatida; family Asteriidae; genus Marthasterias; species Marthasterias glacialis. The sequence goes on from CAJVRT020000006.1 coordinate 10,699, forward strand.
CCCCGACCCCAGCCCTACACTTTGCAGGTCCGGATCTGCCTTAGTTTGGAAAATATCCACGATTTTAGGGCCCTTCTTTTTGGGCCAAAAAACCGAAAAAGTCACCGTTACCCCCCCTTGAGAGATTTTCAATTTTGGACCAAAATTTCAAAGTCGTTTTTGCTCTACCAACTCAAGAGGGAACCTCCCCCGACCCCAGCCCTACACTTTGCAGGTCCGGATCTGCCTTAGTTTGGAAAATATCCACGATTTTAGGGCCTTTCTTTTGGGGCGAAAAAACCGAAAAAGTCACCGTTACCCCCCCCCCCCCCTTGAGAGATTTTCAATTTTGGACCAAAATTTCAAAGTCGTTTTTGCTCTACTAACTCAAGAGGGAACCTCCCCCGACCCCAGCCCTACACTTTGCAGGCCCGGATCTGCCTTAGTTTGGAAAATATCCACGATTTTAGGGCCCTTCTATTTTGGGCCAAAAAACCGAAAAAGTCACCGTTCCCCCCCCCTTGAGAGATTTTCAATTTTGGACCAAAATTTCAAAGTCGTTTTTGCTCTACCAACTCAAGAGGGAACCTCCCCCGACCCCAGCCCTACACTTTGCAGGTCCGGATCTGCCTTAGTTTGGAAAATATCCACGATTTTAGGGCCCTTCTATTTTGGGCCAAAAAACCGAAAAAGTCACCGTTACCCCCCCGTGAGAGATTTTCAATTTTGGACCAAATTTCAAAGTCGTTTTTGCTCTCCCAACTCAAGAGGGAACCTCCCCCGACCCCAGCCCTACACTTTGCAGGTCCGGATCTGCCTTAGTTTGGAAAATATCCAGGTATTTAGGGCCCTTCTGTTTTGGGCCAAAAAACCGAAAAAGTCACCGTTACCCCCCCCTTGAGAGATTTTCAATTTTGGACCAAAATTTCAAAGTCGTTTTTGCTCTACCAACTCAAGAGGGAACCTCCCCCGACCCCAGCCCTACACTTTGCAGGTCCGGATCTGCCTTAGTTTGGAAAATATCCACGATTTTAGGGCCCTTCTATTTTGGGCCAAAAAACCGAAACAGTCACCGTTCCCCCCCCCCCCCCCACCTTTAGAGATTTTCAATTTTGGACCAAAATTTCAAAGTCGTTTTTGCTCTACCAACTCAAGAGGGAACCTCCCCCGACCCCGGCCCTACACTTTGCAGGTCCAGATGTCTTAGTTTGGAAAATATCCACGATTTTAGGGCCCTTCTTTTTGGGCCAAAAAACCGAAAAAGGCACCGTTACCCCCCTTGAGAGATTTTCAATTTTGGACCAAAATTTCAAAGTCGTTTTTGCTCTACCAACTCAAGAGGGAACCTCCCCCGACCCCGGCCCTACACTTTGCAGGTCCGGATCTGCCTTTTTTTGGAAAATATCCAGGATTTTAGGGCCCTTCTTTTTGGGCCAAAAAACCGAAAAAGTCACCGTTACCCCCTTGAGAGATTTTCAATTTTGGACCAAAATTTCAAAGTCGTTTTTGCTCTACCAACTCAAGAGGGAACCTCCCCCGACCCCAGCCCTACACTTTGCAGGTCCGGATCTGCCTTAGTTTGGAAAATATCCACGATTTTAGGGCCCTTCTTTTTGGGCCAAAAAACCGAAAAAAACACCGTTACCCCCCCTTGAGAGATTTTCAATTTTGGACCAAAATTTCAAAGTCGTTTTTGCTCTACCAACTCAAGAGGGAACCTCCCCCGACCCCAGCCCTACACTTTGCAGGTCCGGATCTGCCTCAGTTTGGAAAATATCCAGGATTTTAGGGCCATTCTTTTTGGGCCAAAAAACCGAAAAAGTCACCGTTACCCCCCCTTAAGAGATTTTCAATTTTGGACCAAAATTTCAAAGTCGTTTTTGCTCTACCAACTCAAGAAGGAACCTCCCCCGACCCCAGCCCTACACTTTGCAGGTCCGGATCTGCCTTAGTTTGGAAAATATCCACGATTTTAGGGCCCCTTTTTTGGGCAAAAAAACCGAAAAAGTCACCGTTACCCCCCCTTAAGAGATTTTCAATTTTGGACCAAAATTTCAAAGTCGTTTTGGCTCTACCAACTCCAGAGGGAACCTCCCCCGACCCCAGCCCTACACTTTGCAGGTCCGGATCTGCCTTAGTTTGGAAAATAACCACGATTTTAGGGCCCCTTTTTTGGGCCAAAAAACCAAAAAAGTCACCGTTACCCCCCCCCCCCCTTGAGAGATTTTCAATTTTGGACCAAAATTTCAAAGTCGTTTTTGCTTTACCAACTCAAGAGGGAACCTCCCCCGACCCCAGCCCTACACTTTGCAGGTCCGGATCTGCCTTAGTTTGGAAAATATCCACGATTTTAGGGCCCCTTTTTTGGGCAAAAAAACAGAAAAAGTCACCGTTACCCCCCCCCCCCCCCCGCCCCCTTGAGAGATTTTCAATTTTGGACCAAAATTTCAAAGTCGTTTTTGCTCTACCAACTCAAAAGGGAACCTCCCCCGACCCCAGCCCTACACTTTGCAGGTCCGGATCTGCCTTATTTTGGAAAATATCAACGATTTTAGGGCCCTTCTTTTTGGGCCAAAAAACAGAAAAAGTCACCGTTACCCCCCCTTGAGAGATTTTCAATTTTGGACCAAAATTTCAAGGTCGTTTTTGCTCTACCAACTCAAGAGGGAACCTCCCCCGACCCCAGCCCTACACTTTGCAGGTCCGGATCTGCCTTAGTTTGGAAAATATCCACGATTTTAGGGCCCTTCTTTTTGGGCCAAAAAAACGAAAAAGTCACTGTTACCCCCCCCTTGAGAGATTTTCAATTTTTGGACCAAAATTTCAAAGTCGTTTTTCCTCTACCAACTCAAGAGGGAACCTCCCCCGACCCCAGCCCTACACTTTGCAGGTCCGGATCTGCCTTAGTTTGGAAAATATCCAGGATTTTAGGGCCCTTCTTTTTGGGTCAAAAAACCGAAAAAGTCACCGTTAACCCCCCTTGAGAGATTTTCAATTTTGGACCAAAATTTCAAAGTCGTTTTTGCTCTACCAACTCAAGAGGGAACCTCCCCCGACCCCAGCCCTACACTTTGCAGGTCCGGATCTGCCTTAGTTTGGAAAATATCAACGATTCTAGGGCCCTTCTTTTTGGGCCAGAAAACAGAAAAAGTCACCGTTACCCCCCCCCCCTTGAGAGATTTTCAATTTTGGACCAAAATTTCAAAGTCGTTTTTGCTCTACCAACTCAAGAGGGAACCTCCCCCGACCCCAGCCCTACACTTTGCAGGTCCGGATCTGCCTTAGTTTGGAAAATATCCACGATTTTAGGGCCCTTCTTTTTGGGCCAAAAAAAACGAAAAAGTCACCGTTACCCCCCCTTGAGAGATTTTCAATTTTTGGACCAAAATTTCAAAGTCGTTTTTGCTCTACCAACTCAAGAGGGAACCTCCCCCGACCCCAGCCCTACACTTTGGAGGTCCGGATCTGCCTTAGTTTGGAAAATATCCAGGATTTTAGGGCCCTTCCTTTTGGGCCCAAAAACCGAAAAAGTCACCGTTACCCCCCCTTGAGAGATTTTCAATTTTGGACCAAAATTTCAAAGTCGTTTTTGCTCTACCAACTCAAGAGGGAACCTCCCCCGACCCCAGCCCTACACTTTGCAGGTCCGGATCTGCCTTAGTTTGGAAAATATCCACGATTTTAGGGCCCTTCTTTTTGGGCCAAAAAACCGAAAAAGTCACCGTTACCCCCCCTTGAGAGATTTTCAATTTTGGACCAAAATTTCAAAGTCGTTTTTGCTCTACCAACTCAAGAGGGAACCTCCCCCGACCCCAGCCCTACACTTTGCAGGTCCGGATCTGCCTTAGTTTGGAAAATATCCACGATTTTAGGGCCCTTCTTTTTGGGCCAAAAAACCGAAAAAGTCACCGTTACCCCCCCTTGAGAGATTTTCAATTTTTGGACCAAAATTTCAAAGTCGTTTTTGCTCTACCAACTCAAGAGGGAACCTCCCCGACCCCAGCCCTACACTTTGCAGGTCCGGATCTGCCTTAGTTTGGAAAATATCCAGGATTTTAGGGCCCTTCTTTTTGGGCCAAAAAACCGAAAAAGTCACCGTTACCCCCCTTGAGAGATTTTCAATTTTGGACCAAAATTTCAAAGTCGTTTTTGCTCTACCAACTCAAGAGGGAACCTCCCCCGACCCCAGCCCTACACTTTGCAGGTCCGGATCTGCCTTAGTTTGGAAAATATCCAGGATTTTAGGGCCCTTCTTTTTGGGCCAAAAAACCGAAAAAGTCACCGTTACCCCCCCCCCCCCTTGAGAGATTTTCAATTTTGGACCAAAATTTCAAAGTCGTTTTTGCTCTACCAACTCAAGAGGGAACCTCCCCCGACCCCAGCCCTACACTTTGCAGGTCCGGATCTGCCTTAGTTTGGAAAATATCCACGATTTTAGGGCCCTTCTATTTTGGGCCAAAAAACCGAAACAGTCACCGTTACCCCCCCCCCCCCACCTTGAGAGATTTTCAATTTTGGACCAAAATTTCAAAGTCGTTTTTGCTCTACCAACTCAAGAGGGAACCTCCCCCGACCCCGGCCCTACACTTTGCAGGTCCAGATGTCTTAGTTTGGAAAATATCCACGATTTTAGGGCCCTTCTTTTTGGGCCAAAAAACCGAAAAAGGCACCGTTACCCCCCTTGAGAGATTTTCAATTTTGGACCAAAATTTCAAAGTCGTTTTTGCTCTACCAACTCAAGAGGGAACCTCCCCCGACCCCGGCCCTACACTTTGCAGGTCCGGATCTGCCTTTTTTTGGAAAATATCCAGGATTTTAGGGCCCTTCTTTTTGGGCCAAAAAACCGAAAAAGTCACCGTTACCCCCTTGAGAGATTTTCAATTTTGGACCAAAATTTCAAAGTCGTTTTTGCTCTACCAACTCAAGAGGGAACCTCCCCCGACCCCAGCCCTACACTTTGCAGGTCCGGATCTGCCTTAGTTTGGAAAATATCCACGATTTTAGGGCCCTTCTTTTTGGGCCAAAAAACCGAAAAAAACACCGTTACCCCCCCTTGAGAGATTTTCAATTTTGGACCAAAATTTCAAAGTCGTTTTTGCTCTACCAACTCAAGAGGGAACCTCCCCCGACCCCAGCCCTACACTTTGCAGGTCCGGATCTGCCTCAGTTTGGAAAATATCCAGGATTTTAGGGCCCTTCTTTTTGGGCCAAAAAACCGAAAAAGTCACCGTTACCCCCCCTTAAGAGATTTTCAATTTTGGACCAAAATTTCAAAGTCGTTTTTGCTCTACCAACTCAAGAAGGAACCTCCCCCGACCCCAGCCCTACACTTTGCAGGTCCGGATCTGCCTTAGTTTGGAAAATATCCACGATTTTAGGGCCCCTTTTTTGGGCAAAAAAACCGAAAAAGTCACCGTTACCCCCCCTTAAGAGATTTTCAATTTTGGACCAAAATTTCAAAGTCGTTTTGGCTCTACCAACTCCAGAGGGAACCTCCCCCGACCCCAGCCCTACACTTTGCAGGTCCGGATCTGCCTTAGTTTGGAAAATAACCACGATTTTAGGGCCCCTTTTTTGGGCCAAAAAACCAAAAAAGTCACCGTTACCCCCCCCCCCCCCCCTTGAGAGATTTTCAATTTTGGACCAAAATTTCAAAGTCGTTTTTGCTTTACCAACTCAAGAGGGAACCTCCCCCGACCCCAGCCCTACACTTTGCAGGTCCGGATCTGCCTTAGTTTGGAAAATATCCACGATTTTAGGGCCCCTTTTTTGGGCAAAAAAACAGAAAAAGTCACCGTTACCCCCCCCCCCCCGCCCCCTTGAGAGATTTTCAATTTTGGACCAAAATTTCAAAGTCGTTTTTGCTCTACCAACTCAAAAGGGAACCTCCCCCGACCCCAGCCCTACACTTTGCAGGTCCGGATCTGCCTTATTTTGGAAAATATCAACGATTTTAGGGCCCTTCTTTTTGGGCCAAAAAACAGAAAAAGTCACCGTTACCCGCCCTTGAGAGATTTTCAATTTTGGACCAAAATTTCAAGGTCGTTTTTGCTCTACCAACTCAAGAGGGAACCTCCCCCGACCCCAGCCCTACACTTTGCAGGTCCGGATCTGCCTTAGTTTGGAAAATATCCACGATTTTAGGGCCCTTCTTTTTGGGCCAAAAAAACGAAAAAGTCACTGTTACCCCCCCTTGAGAGATTTTCAATTTTTGGACCAAAATTTCAAAGTCGTTTTTCCTCTACCAACTCAAGAGGGAACCTCCCCCGACCCCAGCCCTACACTTTGCAGGTCCGGATCTGCCTTAGTTTGGAAAATATCCAGGATTTTAGGGCCCTTCTTTTTGGGTCAAAAAACCGAAAAAGTCACCGTTAACCCCCCTTGAGAGATTTTCAATTTTGGACCAAAATTTCAAAGTCGTTTTTGCTCTACCAACTCAAGAGGGAACCTCCCCCGACCCCAGCCCTACACTTTGCAGGTCCGGATCTGCCTTAGTTTGGAAAATATCAACGATTCTAGGGCCCTTCTTTTTGGGCCAGAAAACAGAAAAAGTCACCGTTACCCCCCCCCCCTTGAGAGATTTTCAATTTTGGACCAAAATTTCAAAGTCGTTTTTGCTCTACCAACTCAAGAGGGAACCTCCCCCGACCCCAGCCCTACACTTTGCAGGTCCGGATCTGCCTTAGTTTGGAAAATATCCACGATTTTAGGGCCCTTCTTTTTGGGCCAAAAAAACGAAAAAGTCACCGTTACCCCCCCTTGAGAGATTTTCAATTTTTGGACCAAAATTTCAAAGTCGTTTTTGCTCTACCAACTCAAGAGGGAACCTCCCCCGACCCCAGCCCTACACTTTGCAGGTCCGGATCTGCCTTAGTTTGGAAAATATCCAGGATTTTAGGGCCCTTCCTTTTGGGCCCAAAAACCGAAAAAGTCACCGTTACCCCCCCCTTGAGAGATTTTCAATTTTGGACCAAAATTTCAAAGTCGTTTTTGCTCTACCAACTCAAGAGGGAACCTCCCCCGACCCCAGCCCTACACTTTGCAGGTCCGGATCTGCCTTAGTTTGGAAAATATCCACGATTTTAGGGCCCTTCTTTTTGGGCCACAAAACCGAAAAAGTCACCGTTACCCCCCCTTGAGAGATTTTCAATTTTGGACCAAAATTTCAAAGTCGTTTTTGCTCTACCAACTCAAGAGGGAACCTCCCCCGACCCCAGCCCTACACTTTGCAGGTCCGGATCTGCCTTAGTTTGGAAAATATCCACGATTTTAGGGCCCTTCTTTTTGGGCCAAAAAACCGAAAAAGTCACCGTTACCCCCCCTTGAGAGATTTTCAATTTTTGGACCAAAATTTCAAAGTCGTTTTTGCTCTACCAACTCAAGAGGGAACCTCCCCGACCCCAGCCCTACACTTTGCAGGTCCGGATCTGCCTTAGTTTGGAAAATATCCAGGATTTTAGGGCCCTTCTTTTTGGGCCAAAAAACCGAAAAAGTCACCGTTACCCCCCTTGAGAGACTTTCAATTTTGGACCAAAATTTCAAAGTCGTTTTTGCTCTACCAACTCAAGAGGGAACCTCCCCCGACCCCAGCCCTACACTTTGCAGGTCCGGATCTGCCTTAGTTTGGAAAATATCCAGGATTTTAGGGCCCTTCTTTTTGGGCCAAAAAACCGAAAAAGTCACCGTTCCCCCCCCCCCCCCTTGAGAGATTTTCAATTTTGGACCAAAATTTCAAAGTCGTTTTTGCTCTACCAACTCAAGAGGGAACCTCCCCCGACCCCAGCCCTACACTTTGCAGGTCCGGATCTGCCTTAGTTTGGAAAATATCCAGGATTTTAGGGCCCTTCTTTTTGGGCCAAAAAACCGAAAAAGTCACCGTTACCCCCCCCCCTTGAGAGATTTTCAATTTTGGACCAAAATTTCAAAGTCGTTTTTGCTCTACCAACTCAAGAGGGAACCTCCCCCGACCCCAGACCTACACTTTGCAGGTCCGGATCTGCCTTAGTTTGGAAAATATCCAGGATTTTAGGGCCCTTCTTTTTGGGCCAAAAAACCGAAAAAGTCACCGTTACCCCCCCTTGAGAGATTTTCAATTTTGGACCAAAATTTCAAAGTCGTTTTTGCTCTACCAACTCAAGAGGGAACCTCCCCCGACCCCAGCCCTACACTTTGCAGGTCCGGATCTGCCTTAGTTTGGAAAATATCCAGGATTTTAGGGCCCTTCTTTTTGGGCCAAAAAACCGAAAAAGTCACCGTTACCCCCCCTTGAGCGATTTTCAATTTTGGACCAAAATTTCAAAGTCGTTTTTGCTCTACCAACTCAAGAGGGAACCTCCCCCGACCCCAGCCCTACACTTTGCAGGTCCGGATCTGCCTTAGTTTGGAAAATATCCAGGATTTTAGGGCCCTTCTTTTTGGGCCAAAAAACCGAAAAAGTCACCGTTACCCCCCCTTGAGAGATTTTCAATTTTGGACCAAAATTTCAAAGTCGTTTTTGCTCTACCAACTCAAGAGGGAACCTCCCCCGACTCCAGCCCTACACTTTGCAGGTCCGGATCTGCCTTAGTTTGGAAAATATCAACGATTCTAGGGCCCTTCTTTTTGGGCCAGAAAACAGAAAAAGTCACCGTTACCCCCCCCCTTGAGAGATTTTCAATTTTGGACCAAAATTTCAAAGTCGTTTTTGCTCTACCAACTCAAGAGGGAACCTCCCCCGACCCCAACCCTACACTTTGCAGGTCCGGATCTGCCTTAGTTTGGAAAATATCCACGATTTTAGGGCCCTTCTTTTTGGGCCAAAAAACCGAAAAAGTCACCGTTACCCCCCCCCCCCCCCCCCCCTTGAGAGATTTTCAATTTTGGACCAAAATTTCAAAGTCGTTTTTGCTCTACCAACTCAAGAGGGAACCTCCCCCGACCCCAGCCCTACACTTTGCAGGTCCGGATCTGCCTTAGTTTGGAAAATATCCAGGATTTTAGGGCCCTTCTTTTTGGGCCAAAAAACCGAAAAAGTCACCGTTACCCCCCCCCCCCCCCCCCCCCTTGAGAGATTTTCAATTTTGGACCAAAATTTCAAAGTCGTTTTTGCTCTACCAACTCAAGAGGGAACCTCCCCCGACCCCAGCCCTACACTTTGCAGGTCCGGATCTGCCTTAGTTTGGAAAATATCCACGATTTTAGGGCCCTTCTTTTTGGGCCAAAAAACCGAAAAAGTCACCGTTACCCCCCCTTGAGAGATTTTCATTTTTGGACCAAAATTTCAAAGTCGTTTTTGCTCTACCAACTCAAGAGGGAACCTCCCCCGACCCCAGCCCTACACTTTGCAGGTCCGGATCTGCCTTAGTTTGGAAAATATCCACGATTTTAGGGCCCTTCTTTTTGGGCCAAAAAACCGAAAAAGTCACCGTTACCCCCCCTTGAGAGATTTTCAATTTTGGACCAAAATTTCAAAGTCGTTTTTGCTCTACCAACTCAAGAGGGAACCTCCCCCGACCCCAGCCCTACACTTAGCAGGTCCGGATCTGCTTTAGTTTGGAAAATATCCACGATTTTAGGGCCCTTCTTTTTGGGCCAAAAAACCGAAAAAGTCACCGTTACCCCCCCCCCCCCCCCCCCTTGAGAGATTTTCAATTTTGGACCAAAATTTCAAAGTCGTTTTTGCTCTACCAACTCAGAGGGAACCTCCCCCGACCCCAGCCCTACACTTTGCAGGTCCGGATCTGCCTTAGTTTGGAAAATATCCACGATTTTAGGGCCCTTCTTTTTGGGCCAAAAAACCGAAAAAGTCACCGTTACCCCCCCTTGAGAGATTTTCAATTTTGGACCAAAATTTCAAAGTCGTTTTTGCTCTACCAACTCAAGAGGGAACCTCCCCCGACCCCAGCCCTACACTTTGCAGGTCCGGATCTGCCTTAGTTTGGAAAATATCCACGATTTTAGGGCCCTTTTTTTTGGGCCAAAAAAACCGAAAAAGTCACCGTTACCCCCCCCTTGAGAGATTTTCAATTTTGGACCAAAATTTCAAAGTCGTTTTTGCTCTACCAACTCAAGAGGGAACCTCCCCCGACCCCAGCCCTACACTTTGCAGGTCCGGATCTGCCTTAGTTTGGAAAATATCCAGGATTTTAGGGCCCTTCTTTTTGGGCCAAAAAACCGAAAAAGTCACCGTTACCCCCCCTTGAGAGATTTTCAATTTTGGACCAAAATTTCAAAGTCGTTTTTGCTCTACCAACTCAAAAGGGAACCTCCCCCGACCCCAGCCCTACACTTTGCAGGTCCGGATCTGCCTTAGTTTGGAAAATATCCACGATTTTAGGACCCTTCTTTTTGGGCCAAAAAACCGAAAAAGTCACCGTTACCCCCCCTTGAGAGATTTTCAATTTTGGACCAAAATTTCAAAGTCGTTTTTGCTCTACCAACTCAAGAGGGAACCTCCCCCGACCCCAGCCCTACACTTTGCAGGTCCGGATCTGCCTTAGTTTGGAAAATATCCACGATTTTAGGGCCCTTCTCTTTGGGCCAAAAAACCGAAAAAGTCACCGTTACCCCCCCTTGAGAGATTTTCAATTTTGGACCAAAATTTCAAAGTCGTTTTTGCTCTACCAACTCAGAGGGAACCTCCCCCGACCCCAGCCCTACACTTTGCAGGTCCGGATCTGCCTTAGTTTGGAAAATATCCACGATTTTAGGGCCCTTCTTTTTGGGCCAAAAAACCGAAAAAGTCACCGTTACCCCCCCTTGAGAGATTTTCAATTTTGGACAAAAATTTCAAAGTCGTTTTTGCTCTACCAACTCAAGAGGGAACCTCCCCCGACCCCAGCCCTACACTTTGCAGGTCCGGATCTGCCTTAGTTTGGAAAATATCCACGATTTTAGGGCCCTTCTTTTTGGGCCAAAAAACCGAAAAAGTCACCGTTACCCCCCTTGAGAGATTTTCAATTTTGGACCAAAATTTCAAAGTCGTTTTTGCTCTACCAACTCAAGAGGGAACCTCCCCCGACCCCAGCCCTACACTTTGCAGGTCCAGATCTGCCTTAGTTTGGAAAATATCCACGATTTTAGGGCCCTTCTTTTTGGGCCAAAAAACCGAAAAAGTCACCGTTACCCCCCCTTGAGAGATTTTCAATTTTGGACCATAATTTCAAAGTCGTTTTTGCTCTACCAACTCAAGAGGGAACCTCCCCCGACTCCAGCCCTACACTTTGCAGGTCCGGATCTGCCTTAGTTTGGAAAATATCCACGATTTTAGGGCCCTTCTTTTGGGCCAAAAAACCGAAAAAGTCACCGTTACCCCCCCTTGAGAGATTTTCAATTTGGACCAAAATTTCAAAGTCGTTTTTGCTCTACCAACTCAAGAGGGAACCTCCCCCGACCCCAGCCCTACACTTTTCAGGTCCGGATCTGCCTTAGTTTGGAAAATATCCACGATTTTAGGGCCCTTCTTTTTGGGCCAAAAAACCGAAAAAGTCACCGTTACCCCCCCTTGAGAGATTTTCAATTTTGGACCAAAATTTCAAAGTCGTTTTTGCTCTACCAACTCAAGAGGGAACCTCCCCCGACCCCAGCCCTACACTTTGCAGGTCCGGATCTGCCTTAGTTTGGAAAATATCCACGATTTTAGGGCCCTTCTTTTTGGGCCAAAAAACCGAAAAAGTCACCGTTACCCCCCCTTGAGAGATTTTCAATTTTGGACCAAAATTTCAAAGTCGTTTTTGCTCTACCAACTCAAGAGGGAACCTCCCCCGACCCCAGCCCTACACTTTGCAGGTCCGGATCTGCCTTAGTTTGGAAAATATCCACGATTTTAGGGCCCTTCTTTTTGGGCCCAAAAACCGAAAAAGTCACCGTTACCCCCCCTTGAGAGATTTTCAATTTTGGACCAAAATTTCAAAGTCGTTTTTGCTCTACCAACTCAGAGGGAACCTCCCCCGACCCCAGCCCTACACTTTGCAGGTCCGGATCTGCCTTAGTTTGGAAAATATCCAGGATTTTAGGGCCCTTCTTTTTGGGCCAAAAAACCGAAAAAGTCACCGTTACCCCCCCTTGAGAGATTTTCAATTTTGGACCAAAATTTCAAAGTCGTTTTTGCTCTACCAACTCAAGAGGGAACCTCCCCCGACCCCAGCCCTACACTTTGCAGGTCCGGATCTGCCTTAGTTTGGAAAATATCCACGATTTTAGGACCCTTCTTTTTGGGCCAAAAAACCGAAAAAGTCACCGTTACCCCCCCTTGAGAGATTTCCAATTTTGGACCAAAATTTCAAAGTCGTTTTGGCTCTACCAACTCAGAGGGAACCTCCCCCGACCCCAGCCCTACACTTTGCAGGTCCGGATCTGCCTTAGTTTGGAAAATATCCACGATTTTAGGGCCCTTCTTTTTGGGCCCCAAAACCGAAAAAGTCACCGTAACCCCCCCTTGAGAGATTTTCAATTTTGGACCAAAATTTCAAAGTCGTTTTTGCTCTACCAACTCAAGAGGGAACCTCCCCCGACCCCAGCCCTACACTTTGCAGGTCCGGATCTGCCGTAGTTTGGAAAATATCCACGATTTTAGGGCCCTTCTATTTTGGGCCAAAAACCGAAAAAGTCACCGTTACCCACCCCCCCCCCCCCCCTTGAGAGATTTTCAATTTTGGACCAAAATTTCAAAGTCGTTTTTGCTCTACCAACTCAAGAGGGAACCTCCCCCGACCCCAGCCCTACACTTTGCAGGTCCGGATCTGCCTTAGTTTGGAAAATATCCACGATTTTAGGGCCCTTCTTTTTGGGCCAAAAAACCGAAAAAGTCACCGTTACCCCCCCTTGAGAGATTTTCAATTTTGGACCAAAATTTCAAAGTCGTTTTTGCTCTACCAACTCAAGAGGGAACCTCCCCCGACCCCAGCCCTACACTTTGCAGGTCCGGATCTGCCTTAGTTTGGAAAATATCCACGATTTTAGGGGCCCTTCTTTTTGGGCCAAAAAACCGAAAAAGTCACCGTTACCCCCCCTTGAGAGATTTCCAATTTTGGACCAAAATTTCAAAGTCGTTTTTGCTCTACCAACTCAGAGGGAACCTCCCCCGACCCCAGCCCTACACTTTGCAGGTCCGGATCTGCCTTAGTTTGGAAAATATCCAGGATTTTAGGGCCCTTCTTTTTGGGCCCAAAAACCGAAAAAGTCACCGTAACCCCCCCTTGAGAGATTTTCAATTTTGGACCAAAATTTCAAAGTCGTTTTTGCTCTACCAACTCAAGAGGGAACCTCCCCCGACCCCAGCCCTACACTTTGCAGGTCCGGATCTGCCGTAGTTTGGAAAATATCCACGATTTTAGGGCCCTGCTATTTTGGGCCAAAAAACCGAAAAAGTCACCGTTACCCACCCCCCCCCCCCCCTTGAGAGATTTTCAATTTTGGACCAAAATTTCAAAGTCGTTTTTGCTCTACCAACTCAAGAGGGAACCTCCCCCGACCCCAGCCCTACACTTTGCAGGTCCGGATCTGCCTTAGTTTGGAAAATATCCACGATTTTAGGGCCCTTCTTTTTGGGCCAAAAAACCGAAAAAGTCACCGTTACCCCCCCTTGAGAGATTTTCAATTTTGGACCAAAATTTCAAAGTCGTTTTTGCTCTACCAACTCAAGAGGGAACCTCCCCCGACCCCAGCCCTACACTTTGCAGGTCCGGATCTGCCTTAGTTTGGAAAATATCCACGACTTTAGGGCCCTTCTAAATGGGCCAAAAAACCGAAAAAGTCACCGTAACCCCCCCTTGAGAGATTTTCAATTTTGGACCAAAATTTCAAAGTCGTTTTTGCTCTACCAACTCAAGAGGGAACCTCCCCCGACCCCAGCCCTACACTTTGCAGGTCCGGATCTGCCTTAGTTTGGAAAATATCCAGGATTTTAGGGCCCTTCTTTTTGGGCCAAAAAACCGAAAAAGTCACCGTTACCCCCCCTTGAGAGATTTTCAATTTTGGACCAAAATTTCAAAGTCGTTTTTGCTCTACCAACTCAAGAGGGAACCTCCCCCGACCCCAGCCCTACATTTTGCAGGTCCGGATCTGCCTTAGTTTGGAAAATATCCAGGATTGTAGGGCCCTTCTTTTTGGGCCAAAAAACCGAAAAAGTCACCGTTACCCCCCCTTGAGAGATTTTCAATTTGGACCAAAATTTCAAAGTCGTTTTTGCTCTACCAACTCAGGAGGGAACCTCCCCCGACCCCAGCCCTACACTTTGCAGGTCCGGATCTGCCTTAGTTTGGAAAATATCCAGGATTTTAGGGCCCTTCTTTTTGGGCCAAAAAACCGAAAAAGTCACCGTTACCCCCCCTTGAGAGATTTTTAATTTTGGACCAAAATTTCAAAGTCGTTTTGGCTCTACCAACTCAAGAGGGAACCTCCCCCGACCCCAGCCCTACACTTTGCAGGTCCGGATCTGCCTTAGTTTGGAAAATATCCAGGATTTTAGGGCCCTTCTTTTTGGGCCAAAAAACCGAAAAAGTCACCGTTACCCCCCCTTGAGAGATTTTCAATTTTGGACCAAAATTTCAAAGTCGTTTTTGCTCTACCAACTCAAGAGGGAACCTCCCCCGACCCCAGCCCTACACTTTGCAGGTCCGGATCTGCCTTAGTTTGGAAAATATCCACGATTTTAGGGCCCTTCTTTTTGGGCCAAAAAACCGAAAAAGTCACCGTTACCCCCCCTTGAGAGATTTTCAATTTTGGACCAAAATTTCAAAGTCGTTTTTGCTCTACCAACTCAAGAGGGAACCTCCCCCGACCCCAGCCCTACACTTTGCAGGTCCGGATCTGCCTTAGTTTGGAAAATATCCAGGATTTTAGGGCCCTTCTTTTTGGGCCAAAAAACCGAAAAAGTCACCGTTACCCCCCCTTGAGAGATTTTCAATTTTGGACCAAAATTTCAAAGTCGTTTTTGCTCTACCAACTCAAGAGGGAACCTCCCCCGACCCCAGCCCTACACTTTGCAGGTCCGGATCTGCCTTAGTTTGGAAAATATCCACGATTTTAGGGCCCTTCTTTTTGGGCCAAAAAACCGAAAAAGTCACCGTTACCCCCCCTTGAGAGATTTTCAATTTTGGACCAAAATTTCAAAGTTGTTTTTGCTCTACCAACTCAAGAGGGAACCTCCCCCGACCCCAGCCCTACACTTTGCAGGTCCGGATCTGCCTTAGTTTGGAAAATATCCACGATTTTAGGGCCCTTCTTTTTGGGCCAAAGAACCGAAAAAGTCACCGTTACCCCCCCTTGAGAGATTTTCAATTTTGGACCAAAATTTCAAAGTCGTTTTTGCTCTACCAACTCAAGAGGGAACCTCCCCCGACCCCAGCCCTACACTTTGCAGGTCCGGATCTGCCTTAGTTTGGAAAATATCCACGATTTTAGGGCCCTTCTTTTTGGGCCCACAAACCGAAAAAGTCACCGTTACCCCCCCTTGAGAGATTTTCAATTTTGGACCAAAATTTCAAAGTCGTTTTTGCTCTACCAACTCAAGAGGGAACCTCCCCCGACCCCAGCCCTACACTTTGCAGGTCCGGATCTGCCTTAGTTTGGAAAATATCCACGATTTTAGGGCCCTTCTTTTTGGGCCAAAGAACCGAAAAAGTCACCGTTACCCCCCCTTGAGAGATTTTCAATTTTGGACCAAAATTTCAAAGTCGTTTTTGCTCTACCAACTCAAGAGGGAACCTCCCCCGACCCCAGCCCTACACTTTGCAGGTCCGGATCTGCCTTAGTTTGGAAAATATCCAGGATTTTAGGGCCCTTCTTTTTGGGCCAAAAAACCGAAAAAGTCACCGTTACCCCCCCTTGAGAGATTTTCAATTTTGGACCAAAATTTCAAAGTCGTTTTTGCTCTACCAACTCAAGAGGGAACCTCCCCCGACCCCAGCCCTACACTTTGCAGGTCCGGATCTGCCTTAGTTTGGAAAATATCCACGATTTTAGGGCCCTTCTTTTGGGGCCAAAAAACCGAAAAAGTCACCGTTACCCCCCCTTGAGAGATTTTCAATTTTGGACCAAAATTTCAAAGTCGTTTTTGCTCTACCAACTCAAGAGGGAACCTCCCCCGACCCCAGCCCTACACTTTGCAGGTCCGGATCTGCCTTAGTTTGGAAAATATCCACGATTTTAGGGCCCTTCTTTTTGGGCCAAAAAACCGAAAAAGTCACCGTTACCCCCCCTTGAGAGATTTTCAATTTTGGACCAAAATTTCAAAGTCGTTTTTGCTCTACCAACTCAGAGGGAACCTCCCCCGACCCCAGCCCTACACTTTGCAGGTCCGGATCTGCCTTAGTTTGGAAAATATCCAGGATTTTAGGGCCCTTCTTTTTGGGCCAGAAACCGAAAAAGTCACCGTTACCCCCCCCCCCCTTGAGAGATTTTCAATTTTGGACCAAAATTTCAAAGTCGTTTTTGCTCTACCAACTCAAGAGGGAACCTCCCCCGACCCCAGCCCTACACTTTGCAGGTCCGGATCTGCCTTAGTTTGGAAAATATCCACGATTTTAGGGCCCTTCTTTTTGGGCCAAAAAACCGAAAAAGTCACCGTTACCCCCCCTTGAGAGATTTTCAATTTTGGACCAAAATTTCTAAGTCGTTTTTGCTCTACCAACTCAAGAGGGAACCTCCCCCGACCCCAGCCCTACACTTTGCAGGTCCGGATCTGCCTTAGTTTGGAAAATATCCACGACTTTAGGGCCCTTCTAAATGGGCAAAAAAACCGAAAAAGTCACCGTAACCCCCCCTTGAGAGATTTTCAATTTTGGACCAAAATTTCAAAGTCGTTTTTGCTCTACCAACTCAAGAGGGAACCTCCCCCGACCCCAGCCCTACACTTTGCAGGTCCGGATCTGCCTTAGTTTGGAAAATATCCACGATTTTAGGGCCCTTCTTTTTGGGCCAAAAAACCGAAAAAGTCACCGTTACCCCCCCTTGAGAGATTTTCAATTTTGGACCAAAATTTCTAAGTCGTTTTTGCTCTACCAACTCAAGAGGGAACCTCCCCCGACCCCAGCCCTACACTTTGCAGGTCCGGATCTGCCTTAGTTTGGAAAATATCCACGACTTTAGGGCCCTTCTAAATGGGCAAAAAAACCGAAAAAGTCACCGTAACCCCCCCTTGAGAGATTTTCAATTTTGGACCAAAATTTCAAAGTCGTTTTTGCTCTACCAACTCAAGAGGGAACCTCCCCCGACCCCAGCCCTACACTTTGCAGGTCCGGATCTGCCTTAGTTTGGAAAATATCCAGGATTTTAGGGCCCTTCTTTTTGGGCCAAATAACCGAAAAAGTCACCGTTACCCCCCCTTGAGAGATTTTCAATTTTGGACCAAAATTTCAAAGTCGTTTTGGCTCTACCAACTCAAGAGGGAACCTCCCCCGACCCCAGCCCTACACATTGCAGGTCCGGATCTGCCTTAGTTTGGAAAATATCCAGGATTTTAGGGCCCTTCTTTTTGGGCCAAAAAACCGAAAAAGTCACCGTTACCCCCCCTTGAGAGATTTTCAATTTTGGACCAAAATTTCAAAGTCGTTTTTGCTCTACCAACTCAAGAGGGAACCTCCCCCGACCCCAGCCCTACACTTTGCAGGTCCGGATCTGCCTTAGTTTGGAAAATTTCCACGATTTTAGGGCCCTTCCTTTTGGGCCAAAAAACCGAAAAAGTCACCGTTACCCCCCCTTGAGAGATTTTCAATTTTGGACCAAAATTTCAAAGTCGTTTTTGCTCTACCAACTCAAGAGGGAACCTCCCCCGACCCCAGCCCTACACTTTGCAGGTCCGGATCTGCCTTAGTTTGGAAAATATCCACGATTTTAGGGCCCTTCTTTTTCGGCCAAAAAACCGAAAAAGTCACCGTTACCCCCCCTTGAGAGATTTTCAATTTTGGACCAAAATTTCTAAGTCGTTTTTGCTCTACCAACTCAAGAGGGAACCTCCCCCGACCCCAGCCCTACACTTTGCAGGTCCGGATCTGCCTTAGTTTGGAAAATTTCCACGATTTTAGGGCCCTTCCTTTTGGGCCAAAAAACCGAAAAAGTCACCGTTACCCCCCCTTGAGAGATTTTCAATTTTGGACCAAAATTTCAAAGTCGTTTTTGCTCTACCAACTCAAGAGGGAACCTCCCCCGACCCCAGCCCTACACTTTGCAGGTCCGGATCTGCCTTAGTTTGGAAAATATCCACGATTTTAGGGCCCTTCTTTTTGGGCCAAAAAACCGAAAAAGTCACCGTTACCCCCCCTTGAGAGATTTTCAATTTTGGACCAAAATTTCTAAGTCGTTTTTGCTCTACCAACTCAAGAGGGAACCTCCCCCGACCCCAGCCCTACACTTTGCAGGTCCGGATCTGCCTTAGTTTGGAAAATATCCAGGATTTTAGGGCCCTTCTTTTTGGGCCAGAAACCGAAAAAGTCACCGTTACCCCCCCCCCCCCCCCTTGAGAGATTTTCAATTTTGGACCAAAATTTCAAAGTCGTTTTTGCTCTACCAACTCAAGAGGGAACCTCCCCCGACCCCAGCCCTACACTTTGCAGGTCCGGATCTGCCTTAGTTTGGAAAATATCCACGATTTTAGGGCCCTTCTTTTTGGGCCCAAAAACCGAAAAAGTCACCGTTACCCCCCCTTGAGAGATTTTCAATTTTGGACCAAAATTTCTAAGTCGTTTTTGCTCTACCAACTCAAGAGGGAACCTCCCCCGACCCCAGCCCTACACTTTGCAGGTCCGGATCTGCCTTAGTTTGGAAAATATCCACGACTTTAGGGCCCTTCTAAATGGGCAAAAAAACCGAAAAAGTCACCGTAACCCCCCCTTGAGAGATTTTCAATTTTGGACCAAAATTTCAAAGTCGTTTTTGCTCTACCAACTCAAGAGGGAACCTCCCCCGACCCCAGCCCTACACTTTGCAGGTCCGGATCTGCCTTAGTTTGGAAAATTTCCACGATTTTAGGGCCCTTCCTTTTGGGCCAAAAAACCGAAAAAGTCACCGTTACCCCCCCTTGAGAGATTTTCAATTTTGGACCAAAATTTCAAAGTCGTTTTGGCTCTACCAACTCAAGAGGGAACCTCCCCCGACCCCAGCCCTACACTTTGCAGGTCCGGATCTGCCTTAGTTTGGAAAATATCCACGATTTTAGGGCCCTTCTTTTTGGGCCAAAAAACCGAAAAAGTCACCGTTACCCCCCCTTGAGAGATTTTCAATTTTGGACCAAAATTTCTAAGTCGTTTTTGCTCTACCAACTCAAGAGGGAACCTCCCCCGACCCCAGCCCTACACTTTGCAGGTCCGGATCTGCCTTAGTTTGGAAAATATCCACGACTTTAGGGCCCTTCTAAATGGGCAAAAAAACCGAAAAAGTCACCGTAACCCCCCCTTGAGAGATTTTCAATTTTGGACCAAAATTTCAAAGTCGTTTTTGCTCTACCAACTCAAGAGGGAACCTCCCCCGACCCCAGCCCTACACTTTGCAGGTCCGGATCTGCCTTAGTTTGGAAAATATCCAGGATTTTAGGGCCCTTCTTTTTGGGCCAAAAAACCGAAAAAGTCACCGTTACCCCCCCTTGAGAGATTTTCAATTTTGGACCAAAATTTCAAAGTCGTTTTTGCTCTACCAACTCAAGAGGGAACCTCCCCCGACCCCAGCCCTACACTTTGCAGGTCCGGATCTGCCTTAGTTTGGAAAATTTCCACGATTTTAGGGCCCTTCCTTTTGGGCCAAAAAACCGAAAAAGTCACCGTTACCCCCCCTTGAGAGATTTTCAATTTTGGACCAAAATTTCAAAGTCGTTTTTGCTCTACCAACTCAAGAGGGAACCTCCCCCGACCCCAGCCCTACACTTTGCAGGTCCGGATCTGCCTTAGTTTGGAAAATATCCACGATTTTAGGGCCCTTCTTTTGGGGCCAAAAAACCGAAAAAGTCACCGTTACCCCCCCTTGAGAGATTTTCAATTTTGGACCAAAATTTCAAAGTCGTTTTTGCTCTACCAACTCAAGAGGGAACCTCCCCCGACCCCAGCCCTACACTTTGCAGGTCCGGATCTGCCTTAGTTTGGAAAATATCCACGATTTTAGGGCCCTTCTTTTGGGGCCAAAAAACCGAAAAAGTCACCGTTACCCCCCTTGAGAGATTTTCAATTTTGGACCAAAATTTCAAAGTCGTTTTTGCTCTACCAACTCAAGAGGGAACCTCCCCCGACCCCAGCCCTACACTTTGCAGGTCCGGATCTGCCTTAGTTTGGAAAATATCCACGATTTTAGGGCCCTTCTTTTTGGGCCAAAAAACCGAAAAAGTCACCGTTACCCCCCCTTGAGAGATTTTCAATTTTGGACCAAAATTTCAAAGTCGTTTTTGCTCTACCAACTCAGAGGGAACCTCCCCCGACCCCAGCCCTACACTTTGCAGGTCCGGATCTGCCTTAGTTTGGAAAATATCCAGGATTTTAGGGCCCTTCTTTTTGGGCCAGAAACCGAAAAAGTCACCGTTACCCCCCCCCCCCCCCCTTGAGAGATTTTCAATTTTGGACCAAAATTTCAAAGTCGTTTTTGCTCTACCAACTCAAGAGGGAACCTCCCCCGACCCCAGCCCTACACTTTGCAGGTCCGGATCTGCCTTAGTTTGGAAAATATCCACGATTTTAGGGCCCTTCTTTTTGGGCCCACAAACCGAAAAAGTCACCGTTACCCCCCCTTGAGAGATTTTCAATTTTGGACCAAAATTTCAAAGTCGTTTTTGCTCTACCAACTCAAGAGGGAACCTCCCCCGACCCCAGCCCTACACTTTGCAGGTCCGGATCTGCCTTAGTTTGGAAAATATCCACGATTTTAGGGCCCTTCTTTTTGGGCCAAAGAACCGAAAAAGTCACCGTTACCCCCCCTTGAGAGATTTTCAATTTTGGACCAAAATTTCAAAGTCGTTTTTGCTCTACCAACTCAAGAGGGAACCTCCCCCGACCCCAGCCCTACACTTTGCAGGTCCGGATCTGCCTTAGTTTGGAAAATATCCAGGATTTTAGGGCCCTTCTTTTTGGGCCAAAAAACCGAAAAAGTCACCGTTACCCCCCCTTGAGAGATTTTCAATTTTGGACCAAAATTTCAAAGTCGTTTTTGCTCTACCAACTCAAGAGGGAACCTCCCCCGACCCCAGCCCTACACTTTGCAGGTCCGGATCTGCCTTAGTTTGGAAAATATCCACGATTTTAGGGCCCTTCTTTTGGGGCCAAAAAACCGAAAAAGTCACCGTTACCCCCCCTTGAGAGATTTTCAATTTTGGACCAAAATTTCAAAGTCGTTTTTGCTCTACCAACTCAAGAGGGAACCTCCCCCGACCCCAGCCCTACACTTTGCAGGTCCGGATCTGCCTTAGTTTGGAAAATATCCACGATTTTAGGGCCCTTCTTTTTGGGCCAAAAAACCGAAAAAGTCACCGTTACCCCCCCTTGAGAGATTTTCAATTTTGGACCAAAATTTCAAAGTCGTTTTTGCTCTACCAACTCAGAGGGAACCTCCCCCGACCCCAGCCCTACACTTTGCAGGTCCGGATCTGCCTTAGTTTGGAAAATATCCAGGATTTTAGGGCCCTTCTTTTTGGGCCAGAAACCGAAAAAGTCACCGTTACCCCCCCCCCCCCCCCCTTGAGAGATTTTCAATTTTGGACCAAAATTTCAAAGTCGTTTTTGCTCTACCAACTCAAGAGGGAACCTCCCCCGACCCCAGCCCTACACTTTGCAGGTCCGGATCTGCCTTAGTTTGGAAAATATCCACGACTTTAGGGCCCTTCTAAATGGGCAAAAAAACCGAAAAAGTCACCGTAACCCCCCCTTGAGAGATTTTCAATTTTGGACCAAAATTTCAAAGTCGTTTTTGCTCTACCAACTCAAGAGGGAACCTCCCCCGACCCCAGCCCTACACTTTGCAGGTCCGGATCTGCCTTAGTTTGGAAAATATCCAGGATTTTAGGGCCCTTCTTTTTGGGCCAAAAAACCGAAAAAGTCACCGTTACCCCCCCTTGAGAGATTTTCAATTTTGGACCAAAATTTCAAAGTCGTTTTTGCTCTACCAACTCAAGAGGGAACCTCCCCCGACCCCAGCCCTACACTTTGCAGGTCCGGATCTGCCTTAGTTTGGAAAATTTCCACGATTTTAGGGCCCTTCCTTTTGGGCCAAAAAACCGAAAAAGTCACCGTTACCCCCCCTTGAGAGATTTTCAATTTTGGACCAAAATTTCAAAGTCGTTTTTGCTCTACCAACTCAAGAGGGAACCTCCCCCGACCCCAGCCCTACACTTTGCAGGTCCGGATCTGCCTTAGTTTGGAAAATATCCACGATTTTAGGGCCCTTCTTTTTGGGCCAAAAAACCGAAAAAGTCACCGTTACCCCCCCTTGAGAGATTTTCAATTTTGGACCAAAATTTCTAAGTCGTTTTTGCTCTACCAACTCAAGAGGGAACCTCCCCCGACCCCAGCCCTACACTTTGCAGGTCCGGATCTGCCTTAGTTTGGAAAATATCCACGACTTTAGGGCCCTTCTAAATGGGCAAAAAAACCGAAAAAGTCACCGTAACCCCCCCTTGAGAGATTTTCAATTTTGGACCAAAATTTCAAAGTCGTTTTTGCTCTACCAACTCAAGAGGGAACCTCCCCCGACCCCAGCCCTACACTTTGCAGGTCCGGATCTGCCTTAGTTTGGAAAATATCCAGGATTTTAGGGCCCTTCTTTTTGGGCCAAAAAACCGAAAAAGTCACCGTTACCCCCCCTTGAGAGATTTTCAATTTTGGACCAAAATTTCAAAGTCGTTTTTGCTCTACCAACTCAAGAGGGAACCTCCCCCGACCCCAGCCCTACACTTTGCAGGTCCGGATCTGCCTTAGTTTGGAAAATTTCCACGATTTTAGGGCCCTTCCTTTTGGGCCAAAAAACCGAAAAAGTCACCGTTACCCCCCCTTGAGAGATTTTCAATTTTGGACCAAAATTTCAAAGTCGTTTTTGCTCTACCAACTCAAGAGGGAACCTCCCCCGACCCCAGCCCTACACTTTGCAGGTCCGGATCTGCCTTAGTTTGGAAAATATCCACGATTTTAGGGCCCTTCTTTTGGGGCCAAAAAACCGAAAAAGTCACCGTTACCCCCCCTTGAGAGATTTTCAATTTTGGACCAAAATTTCAAAGTCGTTTTTGCTCTACCAACTCAAGAGGGAACCTCCCCCGACCCCAGCCCTACACTTTGCAGGTCCGGATCTGCCTTAGTTTGGAAAATATCCACGATTTTAGGGCCCTTTTTGGGGGCAAAAAAACCGAAAAAGTCACCGTTACCCCCCCTTGAGAGATTTTCAATTTTGGACCAAAATTTCAAAGTCGTTTTTGCTCTACCAACTCAAGAGGGAACCTCCCCCGACCCCAGCCCTACACTTTGCAGGTCCGGATCTGCCTTAGTTTGGAAAATATCCACGATTTTAGGGCCCTTCTTTTTGGGCCAAAAAACCGAAAAAGTCACCGTTACCCCCCCTTGAGAGATTTTCAATTTTGGACCAAAATTTCAAAGTCGTTTTTGCTCTACCAACTCAGAGGGAACCTCCCCCGACCCCAGCCCTACACTTTGCAGGTCCGGATCTGCCTTAGTTTGGAAAATATCCAGGATTTTAGGGCCCTTCTTTTTGGGCCAGAAACCGAAAAAGTCACCTTGAGAGATTTTCAATTTTGGACCAAAATTTCAAAGTCGTTTTTGCTCTACCAACTCAAGAGGGAACCTCCCCCGACCCCAGCCCTACACTTTGCAGGTCCGGATCTGCCTTAGTTTGGAAAATATCCACGATTTTAGGGCCCTTCTTTTTGGGCCAAAAAACCGAAAAAGTCACCGTTACCCCCCCTTGAGAGATTTTCAATTTTGGACCAAAATTTCTAAGTCGTTTTTGCTCTACCAACTCAAGAGGGAACCTCCCCCGACCCCAGCCCTACACTTTGCAGGTCCGGATCTGCCTTAGTTTGGAAAATATCCACGATTTTAGGGCCCTTCTTTTTGGGCCAAAAAACCGAAAAAGTCACCGTTACCCCCCTTGAGAGATTTTCAATTTCGGACCAAAATTTCAAAGTCGTTTTTGCTCTACCAACTCAAGAGGGAACCTCCCCCGACCCCAGCCCTACACTTTGCAGGTCCGGATCTGCCTTAGTTTGGAAAATATCCACGATTTTAGGGCCCTTCTTTTTGGGCCCAAAAACCGAAAAAGTCACCGTTACCCCCCCTTGAGAGATTTTCAATTTTGGACCAAAATTTCAAAGTCGTTTTTGCTCTACCAACTCAAGAGGGAACCTCCCCCGACCCCAGCCCTACACTTTGCAGGTCCGGATCTGCCTTAGTTTGGAAAATATCCACGATTTTAGGGCCCTTCTTTTGGGGCCAAAAAAACCGAAAAAGTCACCGTTACCCCCCCTTGAGAGATTTTCAATTTTGGACCAAAATTTCAAAGTCGTTTTTGCTCTACCAACTCAAGAGGGAACCTCCCCCGACCCCAGCCCTACACTTTGCAGGTCCGGATCTGCCTTAGTTTGGAAAATATCCACGATTTTAGGGCCCTTCTAAATGGGCCAAAAAACCGAAAAAATCATCGTTACCCCCCCCCCCCCTTGAGAGATTTTCAATTTTGGACCAAAATTTCAAAGTCGTTTTTGCTCTACCAACTCAAGAGGGAACCTCCCCTGACCCCAGCCCTACACTTTGCAGGTCCGGATCTGCCTTAGTTTGGAAAATATCCACGATTTTAGGGCCCTTCTTTTTGGGCCAAAAAACCGAAAAAGTCACCGTTACCCCCCCCCCCCCCCCCTTGAGAGATTTTCAATTTTGGACCAAAATTTCAAAGTCGTTTTTGCTCTACCAACTCAAGAGGGAACCTCCCCCGACCCCAGCCCTACACTTTGCAGGTCCGGATCTGCCTTAGTTTGGAAAATATCCACGATTTTAGGGCCCTTCTTTTTGGGCCAAAAAACCGAAAAAGTCACCGTTACCCCCCCTTGAGAGATTTTCAATTTTGGACCAAAATTTCAAAGTCGTTTTTGCTCTACCAACTCAAGAGGGAACCTCCCCCGACCCCAGCCCTACACTTTGCAGGTCTGGATCTGCCTTAGTTTGGAAAATATCCACGATTTTAGGGCCCTTCTTTTTGGGCCAAAAAACCGAAAAAGTCACCGTTACCCCCCCCCCCCCCTTGAGAGATTTTCAATTTTGGACCAAAATTTCAAAGTCGTTTTTGCTCTACCAACTCAAGAGGGAACCTCCCCCGACCCCAGCCCTACACTTTGCAGGTCCGGATCTGCCGTAGTTTGGAAAATATCCACGATTTTAGGGCCCTTCTATTTTGGGCCAAAAAACCGAAAAAGTCACCGTTACCCACCCCCCCCCCCCCCCCCCTTGAGAGATTTTCAATTTTGGACCAAAATTTCAAAGTCGTTTTTGCTCTACCAACTCAAGAGGGAACCTCCCCCGACCCCAGCCCTACACTTTGCTGGTCCGGATCTGCCTTAGTTTGGAAAATATCCACGATTTTAGGGCCCTTCTTTTGGGGCCAAAAAACCGAAAAAGTCACTGTTACCCCCCCTTGAGAGATTTTCAATTTTGGACCAAAATTTCAAAGTCGTTTTTGCTCTACCAACTCAAGAGGGAACCTCCCCCGACCCCAGCCCTACACTTTGCAGGTCCGGATCTGCCTTAGTTTGGAAAATATCCACGATTTTAGGGCCCTTCTTTTTGGGCCAAAAAACCGAAAAAGTCACCGTTACCCCCCCTTGAGAGATTTTCAATTTTGGACCAAAATTTCAAAGTCGTTTTTGCTCTACCAACTCAAGAGGGAACCTCCCCCGACCCCAGCCCTACACTTTGCAGGTCCGGATCTGCCTTAGTTTGGAAAATATCCAGGATTTTAGGGCCCTTCTTTTTGGGCCAAAAAACCGAAAAAGTCACCGTTACCCCCCCTTGAGAGATTTTCAATTTTGGACCAAAATTTCAAAGTCGTTTTTGCTCTACCAACTCAAGAGGGAACCTCCCCCGACCCCAGCCCTACACTTTGCAGGTCCGGATCTGCCTTAGTTTGGAAAATATCCACGATTTTAGGGCCCTTCTTTTTGGGCCAAAAAACCGAAAAAGTCACCGTTACCCCCCCTTGAGAGATTTTCAATTTTGGACCAAAATTTCAAAGTTGTTTTTGCTCTACCAACTCAAGAGGGAACCTCCCCCGACCCCAGCCCTACACTTTGCAGGTCCGGATCTGCCTTAGTTTGGAAAATATCCACGATTTTAGGGCCCTTCTTTTTGGGCCAAAGAACCGAAAAAGTCACCGTTACCCCCCCTTGAGAGATTTTCAATTTTGGACCAAAATTTCAAAGTCGTTTTTGCTCTACCAACTCAAGAGGGAACCTCCCCCGACCCCAGCCCTACACTTTGCAGGTCCGGATCTGCCTTAGTTTGGAAAATATCCACGATTTTAGGGCCATTCTAAATGGGCCAAAAAACCGAAAAAGTCACCGTTACCCCCCCTTGAGAGATTTTCAATTTTGGACCAAAATTTCAAAGTCGTTTTTGCTCTACCAACTCAAGAGGGAACCTCCCCCGACCCCAGCCCTACACTTTGCAGGTCCGGATCTGCCTTAGTTTGGAAAATATCCACGATTTTAGGGCCCTTCTTTTTGGGCCAAAAAACCGAAAAAGTCACCGTTACCCCCCCTTGAGAGATTTTCAATTTTGGACCAAAATTTCAAAGTCGTTTTTGCTCTACCAACTCAGAGGGAACCTCCCCCGACCCCAGCCCTACACTTTGCAGGTCCGGATCTGCCTTAGTTTGGAAAATATCCAGGATTTTAGGGCCCTTCTTTTTGGGCCAGAAACCGAAAAAGTCACCGTTACCCCCCCCCCCCCCCCCTTGAGAGATTTTCAAATTTGGACCAAAATTTCCAAGTCGTTTTTGCTCTACCAACTCAAGAGGGAACCTCCCCCGACCCCAGCCCTACACTTTGCAGGTCCGGATCTGCCTTAGTTTGGAAAATATCCACGATTTTAGGGCCCTTCTTTTTGGGCCAAAAAACCGAAAAAGTCACCGTTACCCCCCCTTGAGAGATTTTCAATTTTGGACCAAAATTTCTAAGTCGTTTTTGCTCTACCAACTCAAGAGGGAACCTCCCCCGACCCCAGCCCTACACTTTGCAGGTCCGGATCTGCCTTAGTTTGGAAAATATCCACGACTTTAGGGCCCTTCTAAATGGGCCAAAAAACCGAAAAAGTCACCGTAACCCCCCCTTGAGAGATTTTCAATTTTGGACCAAAATTTCAAAGTCGTTTTTGCTCTACCAACTCAAGAGGGAACCTCCCCCGACCCCAGCCCTACACTTTGCAGGTCCGGATCTGCCTTAGTTTGGAAAATATCCAGGATTTTAGGGCCCTTCTTTTTGGGCCAAAAAAACCGAAAAAGTCACCGTTACCCCCCCTTGAGAGATTTTCAATTTTGGACCAAAATTTCAAAGTCGTTTTTGCTCTACCAACTCAAGAGGGAACCTCCCCCGACCCCAGCCCTACACTTTGCAGGTCCGGATCTGCCTTAGTTTGGAAAATTTCCACGATTTTAGGGCCCTTCCTTTTGGGCCAAAAAACCGAAAAAGTCACCGTTACCCCCCCTTGAGAGATTTTCAATTTTGGACCAAAATTTCAAAGTCGTTTTTGCTCTACCAACTCAAGAGGGAACCTCCCCCGACCCCAGCCCTACACTTTGCAGGTCCGGATCTGCCTTAGTTTGGAAAATATCCACGATTTTAGGGCCCTTCTTTTGGGGCCAAAAAACCGAAAAAGTCACCGTTACCCCCCCTTGAGAGATTTTCAATTTTGGACCAAAATTTCAAAGTTGTTTTTGCTCTACCAACTCAAGAGGGAACCTCCCCCGACCCCAGCCCTACACTTTGCAGGTCCGGATCTGCCTTAGTTTGGAAAATATCCACGATTTTAGGGCCCTTCTAAATGGGCCAAAAAACCGAAAAAGTCACCGTTACCCCCCCTTGAGAGATTTTCAATTTTGGACCAAAATTTCAAAGTCGTTTTTGCTCTACCAACTCAAGAGGGAACCTCCCCCGACCCCAGCCCTACACTTTGCAGGTCCGGATCTGCCTTAGTTTGGAAAATATCCACGATTTTAGGGCCCTTCTTTTTGGGCCAAAAACCGAAAAAGTCACCGTTACCCCCCCTTGAGAGATTTTCAATTTTGGACCAAAATTTCAAAGTCGTTTTTGCTCTACCAACTCAAGAGGGAACCTCCCCCGACCCCAGCCCTACACTTTGCAGGTCCGGATCTGCCTTAGTTTGGAAAATATCCACGATTTTAGGGCCATTCTAAATGGGCCAAAAAACCGAAAAAGTCTCCGTTACCCCCCCCCCCCCCCCTTGAGAGATTTTCAATTTTGGACCAAAATTTCAAAGTCGTTTTTGCTCTACCAACTCAAGAGGGAACCTCCCCCGACCCCAGCCCTACACTTTGCAGGTCCGGATCTGCCTTAGTTTGGAAAATATCCACGATTTTAGGGCCCTTCTCTTTGGGCCAAAAAACCGAAAAAGTCACCGTTACCCCCCCTTGAGAGATTTTCAATTTTGGACCAAAATTTCAAAGTCGTTTTTGCTCTACCAACTCAAGAGGGAACCTCCCCCGACCCCAGCCCTACACTTTGCAGGTCCGGATCTGCCTTAGTTTGGAAAATATCCACGATTTTAGGGCCCTTCTTTTTGGGCCAAAAAACCGAAAAAGTCACCGTTACCCCCCCTTGAGAGATTTTCAATTTTGGACCAAAATTTCAAAGTCGTTTTTGCTCTACCAACTCAAGAGGGAACCTCCCCCGACCCCAGCCCTACACTTTGCAGGTCCGGATCTGCCTTAGTTTGGAAAGTATCCACGATTTTAGGGCCCTTCTTTTTGGGCCAAAAAACCGAAAAAGTCACCGTTACCCCCCCTTGAGAGATTTTCAATTTTGGACCAAAATTTCAAAGTCGTTTTTGCTCTACCAACTCAAGAGGGAACCTCCCCCGACCCCAGCCCTACACTTTGCAGGTCCGGATCTGCCTTAGTTTGGAAAATATCCACGATTTTAGGGCCCTTCTTTTTGGGCCAAAAAACCGAAAAAGTCACCGTTACCCCCCTTGAGAGATTTTCAATTTTGGACCAAAATTTCAAAGTCGTTTTTGCTCTACCAACTCAAGAGGGAACCTCCCCCGACCCCAGCCCTACACTTTGCAGGTCCGGATCTGCCTTAGTTTGGAAAATATCCACGATTTTAGGGCCCTTCTTTTTGGGCCAAAAAACCGAAAAAGTCACCGTTACCCCCCTTGAGAGATTTTCAATTTTGGACCAAAATTTCAAAGTCGTTTTTGCTCTACCAACTCAAGAGGGAACCTCCCCCGACCCCAGCCCTACACTTTGCAGGTCCGGATCTGCCTTAGTTTGGAAAATATCCACGATTTTAGGGCCCTTCTTTTGGGGCCAAAAAAACCGAAAAAGTCACCGTTACCCCCCCTTGAGAGATTTTCAATTTTGGACCAAAATTTCAAAGTCGTTTTTGCTCTACCAACTCAAGAGGGAACCTCCCCCGACCCCAGCCCTACACTTTGCAGGTCCGGATCTGCCTTAGTTTGGAAAATATCCACGATTTTAGGGCCCTTCTAAATGGGCCAAAAAACCGAAAAAGTCATCGTTACCCCCCCCCCCCCTTGAGAGATTTTCAATTTTGGACCAAAATTTCAAAGTCGTTTTTGCTCTACCAACTCAAGAGGGAACCTCCCCTGACCCCAGCCCTACACTTTGCAGGTCCGGATCTGCCTTAGTTTGGAAAATATCCACGATTTTAGGGCCCTTCTTTTTGGGCCAAAAAACCGAAAAAGTCACCGTTACCCCCCCTTGAAAGATTTTCAATTTTGGACCAAAATTTCAAAGTCGTTTTTGCTCTACCAACTCAAGAGGGAACCTCCCCCGACCCCAGCCCTACACTTTGCAGGTCCGGATCTGCCTTAGTTTGGAAAATATCCACGATTTTAGGGCCCTTCTTTTTGGGCCAAAAAACCGAAAAAGTCACCGTTACCCCCCTTGAGAGATTTTCAATTTTGGACCAAAATTTCAAAGTCGTTTTTGCTCTACCAACTCAAGAGGGAACCTCCCCCGACCCCAGCCCTACACTTTGCAGGTCCGGATCTGCCTTTGTTTGGAAAATATCCACGATTTTAGGGCCCTTCTTTTTGGGCCAAAAAACCGAAAAAGTCACCGTTACCCCCCCTTGAGAGATTTTCAATTTTGGACCAAAATTTCAAAGTCGTTTTTGCTCTACCAACTCAAGAGGGAACCTCCCCCGACCCCAGCCCTACACTTTGCAGGTCCGGATCTGCCTTAGTTTGGAAAATATCCACGATTTTAGGGCCCTTCTTTTGGGGCCAAAAAAACCGAAAAAGTCACCGTTACCCCCCCTTGAGAGATTTTCAATTTTGGACCAAAATTTCAAAGTCGTTTTTGCTCTACCAACTCAAGAGGGAACCTCCCCCGACCCCAGCCCTACACTTTGCAGGTCCGGATCTGCCTTAGTTTGGAAAATATCCACGATTTTAGGGCCCTTCTAAATGGGCCAAAAAACCGAAAAAGTCATCGTTACCCCCCCCCCCCCTTGAGAGATTTTCAATTTTGGACCAAAATTTCAAAGTCGTTTTTGCTCTACCAACTCAAGAGGGAACCTCCCCTGACCCCAGCCCTACACTTTGCAGGTCCGGATCTGCCTTAGTTTGGAAAATATCCACGATTTTAGGGCCCTTCTTTTTGGGCCAAAAAACCGAAAAAGTCACCGTTACCCCCCCCCCCCCCCCCTTGAGAGATTTTCAATTTTGGACCAAAATTTCAAAGTCGTTTTTGCTCTACCAACTCAAGAGGGAACCTCCCCCGACCCCAGCCCTACACTTTGCAGGTCCGGATCTGCCTTAGTTTGGAAAATATCCACGATTTTAGGGCCCTTCTTTTTGGGCCAAAAAACCGAAAAAGTCACCGTTACCCCCCCTTGAGAGATTTTCAATTTTGGACCAAAATTTCAAAGTCGTTTTTGCTCTACCAACTCAAGAGGGAACCTCCCCCGACCCCAGCCCTACACTTTGCAGGTCTGGATCTGCCTTAGTTTGGAAAATATCCACGATTTTAGGGCCCTTCTTTTTGGGCCAAAAAACCGAAAAAATCACCGTTACCCCCCCCCCCCCTTGAGAGATTTTCAATTTTGGACCAAAATTTCAAAGTCGTTTTTGCTCTACCAACTCAAGAGGGAACCTCCCCCGACCCCAGCCCTACACTTTGCAGGTCCGGATCTGCCGTAGTTTGGAAAATATCCACGATTTTAGGGCCCTTCTATTTTGGGCCAAAAAACCGAAAAAGTCACCGTTACCCACCCCCCCCCCCCCCCCCCCTTGAGAGATTTTCAATTTTGGACCAAAATTTCAAAGTCGTTTTTGCTCTACCAACTCAAGAGGGAACCTCCCCCGACCCCAGCACTACACTTTGCTGGTCCGGATCTGCCTTAGTTTGGAAAATATCCACGATTTTAGGGCCCTTCTTTTTGGGCCAAAAAACCGAAAAAGTCACTGTTACCCCCCCTTGAGAGATTTTCAATTTTGGACCAAAATTTCAAAGTCGTTTTTGCTCTACCAACTCAAGAGGGAACCTCCCCCGACCCCAGCCCTACACTTTGCAGGTCCGGATCTGCCTTAGTTTGGAAAATATCCACGATTTTAGGGCCCTTCTTTTTGGACCAAAAAACCGAAAAAGTCACCGTTACCCCCCCTTGAGAGATTTTCAATTTTGGACCAAAATTTCAAAGTCGTTTTTGCTCTACCAACTCAAGAGGGAACCTCCCCCGACCCCAGCCCTACACTTTGCAGGTCCGGATCTGCCTTAGTTTGGAAAATATCCACGATTTTAGGGCCCTTCTTTTTGGGCCCAAAAACCGAAAAAGTCACCGTTACCCCCCCTTGAGAGATTTTCAATTTTGGACCAAAATTTCAAAGTCGTTTTTGCTCTACCAACTCAAGAGGGAACCTCCCCCGACCCCAGCCCTACACTTTGCAGGTCTGGATCTGCCTTAGTTTGGAAAATATCCACGATTTTAGGGCCCTTCTTTTTGGGCCAAAAAACCGAAAAAGTCACCGTTACCCCCCCCCCCCCTTGAGAGATTTTCAATTTTGGACCAAAATTTCAAAGTCGTTTTTGCTCTACCAACTCAAGAGGGAACCTCCCCCGACCCCAGCCCTACACTTTGCAGGTCCGGATCTGCCTTAGTTTGGAAAATATCCACGATCTTAGGGCCCTTCTTTTTGGACCAAAAAACCGAAAAAGTCACCGTTACCCCCCCTTGAGAGATTTTCAACTTTGGACCAAAATTTCAAAGTCGTTTTTGCTCTACCAACTCAAGAGGGAACCTCCCCCGACCCCAGCCCTACACTTTGCAGGTCCGGATCTGCCTTAGTTTGGAAAATATCCACGATTTTAGGGCCCTTCTTTTTGGGCCAAAAAACCGAAAAAGTCACCGTTACCCCCCCCTTGAGAGATTTTCAATTTTGGACCAAAATTTCAAAGTCGTTTTTGCTCTACCAACTCAAGAGGGAACCTCCCCTGACCCCAGCCCTACACTTTGCAGGTCCGGATCTGCCTTAGTTTGGAAAATATCCAGGATTTTAGGGCCCTTCTTTTTGGGCCAAAAAACCGAAAAAGTCACCGTTACCCCCCCCCCCCCCTTGAGAGATTTTCAATTTTGGACCAAAATTTCAAAGTCGTTTTTGCTCTACCAACTCAAGAGGGAACCTCCCCCGACCCCAGCCCTACACTTTGCTGGTCCGGATCTGCCTTAGTTTGGAAAATATCCACGATTTTAGGGCCCTTCTTTTTGGGCCAAAAAACCGAAAAAGTCACTGTTACCCCCCCTTGAGAGATTTTCAATTTTGGACCAAAATTTCAAAGTCGTTTTTGCTCTACCAACTCAAGAGGGAACCTCCCCCGACCCCAGCCCTACACTTTGCAGGTCCGGATCTGCCTTAGTTTGGAAAATATCCACGATTTTAGGGCCCTTCTTTTTGGGCCAAAAAACCGAAAAAGTCACCGTTACCCCCCTTGAGAGATTTTCAATTTTGGACCAAAATTTCAAAGTCGTTTTTGCTCTACCAACTCAAGAGGGAACCTCCCCCGACCCCAGCCCTACACTTTGCAGGTCCGGATCTGCCTTAGTTTGGAAAATATCCACGATTTTAGGGCCCTTCTTTTTGGGCCAAAAAACCGAAAAAGTCACCGTTACCCCCCCTTGAGAGATTTTCAATTTTGGACCAAAATTTCAAAGTCGTTTTTGCTCTACCAACTCAAGAGGGAACCTCCCCCGACCCCAGCCCTACACTTTGCAGGTCCGGATCTGCCTTAGTTTGGAAAATATCCACGATTTTAGGGCCCTTCTTTTTGGGCCAAAAAACCGAAAAAGTCACCGTTACCCCCCCTTGAGAGATTTTCAATTTTGGACCAAAATTTCAAAGTCGTTTTTTGCTCTACCAACTCAAGAGGGAACCTCCCCCGACCCCAGCCCTACACTTTGCAGGTCCGGATCTGCCTTAGTTTGGAAAATATCCACGATTTTAGGGCCCTTCTTTTTGGGCCAAAAAACCGAAAAAGTCACCGTTACCCCCCCTTGAGAGATTTTCAATTTTGGACCAAAATTTCAAAGTCGTTTTTGCTCTACCAACTCAAGAGGGAACCTCCCCCGACCCCAGCCCTACACTTTGCAGGTCCGGATCTGCCTTAGTTTGGAAAATATCCACGATTTTAGGGCCCTTCTTTTTGGGCCAAAAAACCGAAAAAGTCACCGTTACCCCCCTTGAGAGATTTTCAATTTTGGACCAAAATTTCAAAGTCGTTTTTGCTCTACCAACTCAAGAGGGAACCTCCCCCGACCCCAGCCCTACACTTTGCAGGTCCGGATCTGCCTTAGTTTGGAAAATATCCAGGATTTTAGGGCCCTTCTTTTTGGGCCAAAAAACCGAAAAAGTCACCGTTACCCCCCCCCCCCCCCCCTTGAGAGATTTTCAATTTTGGACCAAAATTTCAAAGTCGTTTTTGCTCTACCAACTCAAGAG
The DNA here is from genome assembly GCA_911728455.2 of Marthasterias glacialis. Taxonomy (NCBI): domain Eukaryota; kingdom Metazoa; phylum Echinodermata; class Asteroidea; order Forcipulatida; family Asteriidae; genus Marthasterias; species Marthasterias glacialis. The sequence continues at coordinate 44,817 of CAJVRT020000006.1, forward strand.
GGAACCTCCCCCGACCCCAGCCCTACACTTTGCAGGTCCGGATCTGCCGTAGTTTGGAAAATATCCACGATTTTAGGGCCCTTCTATTTTGGGCCAAAAAACCGAAAAAGTCACCGTTACCCACCCCCCCCCCCCCTTGAGAGATTTTCAATTTTGGACCAAAATTTCAAAGTCGTTTTTGCTCTACCAACTCAAGAGGGAACCTCCCCCGACCCCAGCCCTACACTTTGCAGGTCCGGATCTGCCTAAGTTTGGAAAATATCCACGATTTTAGGGCCCTTCTTTTTGGGCCAAAAAACCGAAAAAGTCACCGTTACCCCCCCTTGAGAGATTTTCATTTTTGGACCAAAATTTCAAAGTCGTTTTTGCTCTACCAACTCAAGAGGGAACCTCCCCCGACCCCAGCCCTACACTTTGCAGGTCCGGATCTGCCTTAGTTTGGAAAATATCCACGATTTTAGGGCCCTTCTTTTTGGACCAAAAAACCGAAAAAGTCACCGTTACCCCCCCTTGAGAGATTTTCAATTTTGGACCAAAATTTCAAAGTCGTTTTTGCTCTACCAACTCAAGAGGGAACCTCCCCCGACCCCAGCCCTACACTTTGCAGGTCCGGATCTGCCTTAGTTTGGAAAATATCCACGATTTTAGGGCCCTTCTTTTTGGGCCAAAAAACCGAAAAAGTCACCGTTACCCCCCCCTTGAGAGATTTTCAATTTTGGACCAAAATTTCAAAGTCGTTTTTGCTCTACCAACTCAAGAGGGAACCTCCCCTGACCCCAGCCCTACACTTTGCAGGTCCGGATCTGCCTTAGTTTGGAAAATATCCAGGATTTTAGGGCCCTTCTTTTTGGGCCAAAAAACCGAAAAAGTCACCGTTACCCCCCCCCCCCCCCTTGAGAGATTTTCAATTTTGGACCAAAATTTCAAAGTCGTTTTTGCTCTACCAACTCAAGAGGGAACCTCCCCCGACCCCAGCCCTACACTTTGCTGGTCCGGATCTGCCTTAGTTTGGAAAATATCCACGATTTTAGGGCCCTTCTTTTTGGGCCAAAAAACCGAAAAAGTCACTGTTACCCCCCCTTGAGAGATTTTCAATTTTGGACCAAAATTTCAAAGTCGTTTTTGCTCTACCAACTCAAGAGGGAACCTCCCCCGACCCCAGCCCTACACTTTGCAGGTCCGGATCTGCCTTAGTTTGGAAAATATCCACGATTTTAGGGCCCTTCTTTTTGGGCCAAAAAACCGAAAAAGTCACCGTTACCCCCCTTGAGAGATTTTCAATTTTGGACGAAAATTTCAAAGTCGTTTTTGCTCTACCAACTCAAGAGGGAACCTCCCCCGACCCCAGCCCTACACTTTGCAGGTCCGGATCTGCCTTAGTTTGGAAAATATCCACGATTTTAGGGCCCTTCTTTTTGGGCCAAAAAACCGAAAAAGTCACCGTTACCCCCCCTTGAGAGATTTTCAATTTTGGACCAAAATTTCAAAGTCGTTTTTGCTCTACCAACTCAAGAGGGAACCTCCCCCGACCCCAGCCCTACACTTTGCAGGTCCGGATCTGCCTTAGTTTGGAAAATATCCACGATTTTAGGGCCCTTCTTTTTGGGCCAAAAAACCGAAAAAGTCACCGTTACCCCCCCTTGAGAGATTTTCAATTTTGGACCAAAATTTCAAAGTCGTTTTTTGCTCTACCAACTCAAGAGGGAACCTCCCCCGACCCCAGCCCTACACTTTGCAGGTCCGGATCTGCCTTAGTTTGGAAAATATCCACGATTTTAGGGCCCTTCTTTTTGGGCCAAAAAACCGAAAAAGTCACCGTTACCCCCCCTTGAGAGATTTTCAATTTTGGACCAAAATTTCAAAGTCGTTTTTGCTCTACCAACTCAAGAGGGAACCTCCCCCGACCCCAGCCCTACACTTTGCAGGTCCGGATCTGCCTTAGTTTGGAAAATATCCACGATTTTAGGGCCCTTCTTTTTGGGCCAAAAAACCGAAAAAGTCACCGTTACCCCCCTTGAGAGATTTTCAATTTTGGACCAAAATTTCAAAGTCGTTTTTGCTCTACCAACTCAAGAGGGAACCTCCCCCGACCCCAGCCCTACACTTTGCAGGTCCGGATCTGCCTTAGTTTGGAAAATATCCAGGATTTTAGGGCCCTTCTTTTTGGGCCAAATAACCGAAAAAGTCACCGTTACCCCCCCTTGAGAGATTTTCAATTTTGGACCAAAATTTCAAAGTCGTTTTTGCTCTACCAACTCAAGAGGGAACCTCCCCCGACCCCAGCCCTACACTTTGCAGGTCCGGATCTGCCTTAGTTTGGAAAATATCCAGGATTTTAGGGCCCTTCTATTTTGGGCCGAAAAACAGAAAAAGTCACCGTTACCCCCCCCCCCCCCCCTTGAGAGATTTTCAATTTTGGACCAAAATTTCAAAGTCGGTTTTGCTCTACCAACTCAAGAGGGAACCTCCCCCGACCCCAGCCCTACACTTTGCAGGTCCGGATCTGCCTTAGTTTGGAAAATATCCACGATTTTAGGGCCCTTCTTTTTGGGCCAAAAAACCGAAAAAGTCACCGTTACCCCCCCTTGAGAGATTTTCAATTTTGGACCAAAATTTCAAAGTCGTTTTTGCTCTACCAACTCAAGAGGGAACCTCCCCCGACCCCAGCCCTACACTTTGCAGGTCCGGATCTGCCTTAGTTTGGAAAATATCCAGGATTTTAGGGCCCTTCTTTTTGGGCCAAATAACCGAAAAAGTCACCGTTACCCCCCCTTGAGAGATTTTAAAGTTTGGACCAAATTTCGAAGTCGTTTTTGCTCTACCAACTCAAGAGGGAACCTCCCCCGACCCCAGCCCTACACTTTGCAGATCCAGATCTGCCTTAGTTTGGAAAATATCCACGATTTTAGGGCCCTTCTATTTTGGGCCGAAAAACAGAAAAAGTCACCGTTACCCCCCCCCCCCCTTGAGAGATTTTCAATTTTGGACCAAAATTTCAAAGTCGTTTTTGATCTACCAACTCAAGAGGGAACCTCCCCCGACCCCAGCCCTACACTTTGCAGGTCCGGATCTGCCTTAGTTTGGAAAATATCCACGATTTTAGGGCCCTTCTTTTTGGGCCAAAAAACCGAAAAAGTCACCGTTACCCCCCCTTGAGAGATTTTCAATTTTGGACCAAAATTTCAAAGTCGTTTTTGTTCTACCAACTCAAGAGGGAACCTCCCCCGACCCCAGCCCTACACTTTGCAGGTCCGGATCTGCCTTAGTTTGGAAAATATCCACGATTTTAGGGCCCTTCTTTTTGGGCCAAAAAACCGAAAAAGTCACCGTTACCCCCCCTTGAGAGATTTTCAATTTTGGACCAAAATTTCAAAGTCGTTTTTGCTCTACCAACTCAAGAGGGAACCTCCCCCGACCCCAGCCCTACACTTTGCAGGTCCGGATTTGCCTTAGTTTGGAAAATATCCACGATTTTAGGGCCCTTCTTTTTGGGCCAAAAAACCGAAAAAGTCACCGTTACCCCCCCTTGAGAGATTTTCAATTTTGGACCAAAATTTCAAAGTCGTTTTTGCTCTACCAACTCAAGAGGGAACCTCCCCCGACCCCAGCCCTACACTTTGCAGGTCCGGATCTGCCTTAGTTTGGAAAATATCCACGATTTTAGGGCCCTTCTTTTTGGGCCAAAAAACCAAAAAAGTCACCGTTACCCCCCCTTGAGAGATTTTCAATTTTGGACCAAAATTTCAAAGTCGTTTTTGCTCTCCCAACTCAAGAGGGAACCTCCCCCGACCCCAGCCCTACACTTTGCAGGTCCGGATCTGCCTTAGTTTGGAAAATATCCACGATTTTAGGGCCCTTCTTTTTGGGCCAAAAAACCGAAAAAGTCACCGTTACCCCCCCTTGAGAGATTTTCAATTTTGGACCAAAATTTCAAAGTCGTTTTTGCTCTACCAACTCAAGAGGGAACCTCCCCCGACCCCAGCCCTACACTTTGCAGGTCCGGATCTGCCTTAGTTTGGAAAATATCCACGATTTTAGGGCCCTTCTTTTTGGGCCAAAAAACCGAAAAAGTCACCGTTACCCCCCCTTGAGAGATTTTCAATTTTGGACCAAAATTTCAAAGTCGTTTTTGATCTACCAACTCAAGAGGGAACCTCCCCCGACCCCAGCCCTACACTTTGCAGGTCCGGATCTGCCTTAGTTTGGAAAATATCCACGATTTTAGGGCCCTTCTTTTTGGGCCAAAAAACCGAAAAAGTCACCGTTACCCCCCCTTGAGAGATTTTCAATTTTGGACCAAAATTTCAAAGTCGTTTTTGCTCTACCAACTCAAGAGGGAACCTCCCCCGACCCCAGCCCTACACTTTGCAGGTCCGGATCTGCCTTAGTTTGGAAAATATCCACGATTTTAGGGCCCTTCTTTTTGGGCCAAAAAACCGAAAAAGTCACCGTTACCCCCCCTTGAGAGATTTTCAATTTTGGACCAAAATTTCAAAGTCGTTTTTGCTCTACCAACTCAAGAGGGAACCTCCCCCGACCCCAGCCCTACACTTTGCAGGTCCGGATTTGCCTTAGTTTGGAAAATATCCACGATTTTAGGGCCCTTCTTTTTGGGCCAAAAAACCGAAAAAGTCACCGTTACCCCCCCTTGAGAGATTTTCAATTTTGGACCAAAATTTCAAAGTCGTTTTTGCTCTACCAACTCAAGAGGGAACCTCCCCCGACCCCAGCCCTACACTTTGCAGGTCCGGATCTGCCTTAGTTTGGAAAATATCCACGATTTTAGGGCCCTTCTTTTTGGGCCAAAAAACCGAAAAAGTCACCGTTACCCCCCCTTGAGAGATTTTCAATTTTGGACCAAAATTTCAAAGTCGTTTTTGCTCTCCCAACTCAAGAGGGAACCTCCCCCGACCCCAGCCCTACACTTTGCAGGTCCGGATCTGCCTTAGTTTGGAAAATATCCACGATTTTAGGGCCCTTCTTTTTGGGCCAAAAAACCGAAAAAGTCACCGTTACCCCCCCTTGAGAGATTTTCAATTTTGGACCAAAATTTCAAAGTCGTTTTTGCTCTACCAACTCAAGAGGGAACCTCCCCCGACCCCAGCCCTACACTTTGCAGGTCCGGATCTGCCTTAGTTTGGAAAATATCCAGGATTTTAGGGCCCTTCTTTTTGGGCCAAAAAACCGAAAAAGTCACCGTTACCCCCCCTTGAGAGATTTTCAATTTTGGACCAAAATTTCAAAGTCGTTTTTGCTCTACCAACTCAAGAGGGAACCTCCCCCGACCCCAGCCCTACACTTTGCAGGTCCAGATCTGCCTTAGTTTGGAAAATATCCACGATTTTAGGGCCCTTCTTTTTGGGCCAAAAAACCGAAAAAGTCACCGTTACCCCCCCTTGAGAGATTTTCAATTTTGGACCAAAATTTCAAAGTCGTTTTTGCTCTACTAACTCAAGAGGGAACCTCCCCCGACCCCAGCCCTACACTTTGCAGGTCCGGATCTGCCTTAGTTTGGAAAATATCCACGATTTTAGGGCCCTTCTTTTTGGGCCAAAAAACCGAAAAAGTCACCGTTACCCCCCCTTGAGAGATTTTCAATTTTGGACCAAAATTTCAAAGTCGTTTTTGCTCTACCAACTCAAGAGGGAACCTCCCCCGACCCCAGCCCCACACTTTGCAGGTCCGGATCTGCCTTAGTTTGGAAAATATCCACGATTTTAGGGCCCTTCTTTTTGGGCCAAAAAACCGAAAAAGTCACCGTTACCCCCCCTTGAGAGATTTTCAATTTTGGACCAAAATTTCAAAGTCGTTTTTGATCTACCAACTCAAGAGGGAACCTCCCCCGACCCCAGCCCTACACTTTGCAGGTCCGGATCTGCCTTAGTTTGGAAAATATCCAGGATTTTAGGGCCCTTCTTTTTGGGCCAAAAAACCGAAAAAGTCACCGTTACCCCCCCTTGAGAGATTTTCAATTTTGGACCAAAATTTCAAAGTCGTTTTTGCTCTACCAACTCAAGAGGGAACCTCCCCCGACCCCAGCCCTACACTTTGCAGGTCCGGATCTGCCTTAGTTTGGAAAATATCCACGATTTTAGGGCCCTTCTTTTTGGGCCAAAAACCCGAAAAAGTCACCGTTACCCCCCCTTGAGAGATTTTCAATTTTGGACCAAAATTTCAAAGTCGTTTTTGTTCTACCAACTCAAGAGGGAACCTCCCCCGACCCCAGCCCTACACTTTGCAGGTCCGGATCTGCCTTAGTTTGGAAAATATCCACGATTTTAGGGCCCTTCTTTTTGGGCCAAAAAACCGAAAAAGTCACCGTTACCCCCCCTTGAGAGATTTTCAATTTTGGACCAAAATTTCAAAGTCGTTTTTGCTCTCCCAACTCAAGAGGGAACCTCCCCCGACCCCAGCCCTACACTTTGCAGGTCCGGATCTGCCTTAGTTTGGAAAATATCCACGATTTTAGGGCCCTTCTTTTTGGGCCAAAAACCCGAAAAAGTCACCGTTACCCCCCCTTGAGAGATTTTCAATTTTGGACCAAAATTTCAAAGTCGTTTTTGCTCTACCAACTCAAGAGGGAACCTCCCCCGACCCCAGCCCTACACTTTGCAGGTCCGGATCTGCCTTAGTTTGGAAAATATCCACGATTTTAGGGCCCTTCTTTTTGGGCCAAAAAACCGAAAAAGTCACCGTTACCCCCCCTTGAGAGATTTTCAATTTTGGACCAAAATTTCAAAGTCGTTTTTGCTCTCCCAACTCAAGAGGGAACCTCCCCCGACCCCAGCCCTACACTTTGCAGGTCCGGATCTGCCTTAGTTTGGAAAATATCCACGATTTTAGGGCCCTTCTTTTTGGGCCAAAAAACCGAAAAAGTCACCGTTCCCCCCCCTTGAGAGATTTTCAATTTTGGACCAAAATTTCAAAGTCGTTTTTGCTCTACCAACTCAAGAGGGAACCTCCCCCGACCCCAGCCCTACACTTTGCAGGTCCGGATCTGCCTTAGTTTGGAAAATATCCACGATTTTAGGGCCCTTCTTTTTGGGCCAAAAAACCGAAAAAGTCACCGTTACCCCCCCTTGAGAGATTTTCAATTTTGGACCAAAATTTCAAAGTCGTTTTTGCTCTACCAACTCAAGAGGGAACCTCCCCCGACCCCAGCCCTACACTTTGCAGGTCCGGATCTGCCTTAGTTTGGAAAATATCCACGATTTTAGGGCCCTTCTTTTTGGGCCAAAAAACCGAAAAAGTCACCGTTACCCCCCCTTGAGAGATTTTCAATTTTGGACCAAAATTTCAAAGTCGTTTTTGCTCTACCAACTCAAGAGGGAACCTCCCCCGACCCCAGCCCTACACTTTGCAGGTCCGGATCTGCCTTAGTTTGGAAAATATCCAGGATTTTAGGGCCCTTCTTTTTGGGCCAAAAAACCGAAAAAGTCACCGTTACCCCCCCTTGAGAGATTTTCAATTTTGGACCAAAATTTCAAAGTCGTTTTTGCTCTACCAACTCAAGAGGGAACCTCCCCCGACCCCAGCCCTACACTTTGCAGGTCCGGATCTGCCTTAGTTTGGAAAATATCCACGATTTTAGGGCCCTTCTTTTGGGGCCAAAAAACCGAAAAAGTCACCGTTACCCCCCCTTGAGAGATTTTCAATTTTGGACCAAAATTTCAAAGTCGTTTTTGCTCTACCAACTCAAGAGGGAACCTCCCCCGACCCCAGCCCTACACTTTGCAGGTCCGGATCTGCCTTAGTTTGGAAAATATCCACGATTTTAGGGCCCTTCTTTTTGGGCCAAAAAACCGAAAAAGTCACCGTTACCCCCCCTTGAGAGATTTTCAATTTTGGACCAAAATTTCAAAGTCGTTTTTGCTCTCCCAACTCAAGAGGGAACCTCCCCCGACCCCAGCCCTACACTTTGCAGGTCCGGATCTGCCTTAGTTTGGAAAATATCCACGATTTTAGGGCCCTTCTTTTTGGGCCAAAAAACCGAAAAAGTCACCGTTCCCCCCCCTTGAGAGATTTTCAATTTTGGACCAAAATTTCAAAGTCGTTTTTGCTCTACCAACTCAAGAGGGAACCTCCCCCGACCCCAGCCCTACACTTTGCAGGTCCGGATCTGCCTTAGTTTGGAAAATATCCACGATTTTAGGGCCCTTCTTTTTGGGCCAAAAAACCGAAAAAGTCACCGTTACCCCCCCTTGAGAGATTTTCAATTTTGGACCAAAATTTCAAAGTCGTTTTTGCTCTACCAACTCAAGAGGGAACCTCCCCCGACCCCAGCCCTACACTTTGCAGGTCCGGATCTGCCTTAGTTTGGAAAATATCCACGATTTTAGGGCCCTTCTTTTTGGGCCAAAAAACCGAAAAAGTCACCGTTACCCCCCCTTGAGAGATTTTCAATTTTGGACCAAAATTTCAAAGTCGTTTTTGCTCTACCAACTCAAGAGGGAACCTCCCCCGACCCCAGCCCTACACTTTGCAGGTCCGGATCTGCCTTAGTTTGGAAAATATCCAGGATTTTAGGGCCCTTCTTTTTGGGCCAAAAAACCGAAAAAGTCACCGTTACCCCCCCTTGAGAGATTTTCAATTTTGGACCAAAATTTCAAAGTCGTTTTTGCTCTACCAACTCAAGAGGGAACCTCCCCCGACCCCAGCCCTACACTTTGCAGGTCCGGATCTGCCTTAGTTTGGAAAATATCCACGATTTTAGGGCCCTTCTTTTGGGGCCAAAAAACCGAAAAAGTCACCGTTACCCCCCCTTGAGAGATTTTCAATTTTGGACCAAAATTTCAAAGTCGTTTTTGCTCTACCAACTCAAGAGGGAACCTCCCCCGACCCCAGCCCTACACTTTGCAGGTCCGGATCTGCCTTAGTTTGGAAAATATCCACGATTTTAGGGCCCTTCTTTTTGGGCCAAAAAACCGAAAAAGTCACCGTTACCCCCCCTTGAGAGATTTTCAATTTTGGACCAAAATTTCAAAGTCGTTTTTGCTCTACCAACTCAAGAGGGAACCTCCCCCGACCCCAGCCCAACACTTTGCAGGTCCGGATCTGCCTTAGTTTGGAAAATATCCACGATTTTAGGGCCCTTCTTTTTGGGCCAAAAAACCGAAAAAGTCACCGTTACCCCCCCTTGAGAGATTTTCAATTTTGGACCAAAATTTCAAAGTCGTTTTTGCTCTACCAACTCAAGAGGGAACCTCCCCCGACCCCAGCCCTACACTTTGCAGGTCCGGATCTGCCTTAGTTTGGAAAATATCCACGATTTTAGGGCCCTTCTTTTTGGGCCAAAAAACCGAAAAAGTCACCGTTACCCCCCCTTGAGAGATTTTCAATTTTGGACCAAAATTTCAAAGTCGTTTTTGCTCTACCAACTCAAGAGGGAACCTCCCCCGACCCCAGCCCTACACTTTGCAGGTCCGGATCTGCCTTAGTTTGGAAAATATCCAGGATTTGAGGGCCCTTCTTTTTGGGCCAAAAAACCGAAAAAGTCACCGTTATCCCCCCTTGAGAGATTTTCAATTTTGGACCAAAATTTCAAAGTCGTTTTTGCTCTACCAACTCAAGAGGGAACCTCCCCCGACCCCAGCCCTACACTTTGCAGGTCCGGATCTGCCTTAGTTTGGAAAATATCCACGATTTTAGGGCCCTTCTTTTTGGGCCAAAAAACCGAAAAAGTCACCGTTACCCCCCCCTTGAGAGATTTTCAATTTTGGACCAAAATTTCAAAGTCGTTTTTGCTCTACCAACTCAAGAGGGAACCTCCCCCGACCCCAGCCCAACACTTTGCAGGTCCGGATCTGCCTTAGTTTGGAAAATATCCACGATTTTAGGGCCCTTCTTTTTGGGCCAAAAAACCGAAAAAGTCACCGTTACCCCCCCTTGAGAGATTTTCAATTTTGGACCAAAATTTCAAAGTCGTTTTTGCTCTACCAACTCAAGAGGGAACCTCCCCCGACCCCAGCCCTACACTTTGCAGGTCCGGATCTGCCTTAGTTTGGAAAATATCCACGATTTTAGGGCCCTTCTTTTTGGGCCAAAAAACCGAAAAAGTCACCGTTACCCCCCCCTTGAGAGATTTTCAATTTTGGACCAAAATTTCAAAGTCGTTTTTGCTCTACCAACTCAAGAGGGAACCTCCCCCGACCCCAGCTCTACACTTTGCAGGTCCGGATCTGCCTTAGTTTGGAAAATATCCAGGATTTTAGGGCCCTTCTTTTTGGGCCAAAAAACCGAAAAAGTCACCGTTACCCCCCCTTGAGAGATTTTCAATTTTGGACCAAAATTTCAAAGTCGTTTTTGCTCTACCAACTCAAGAGGGAACCTCCCCCGACCCCAGCCCAACACTTTGCAGGTCCGGATCTGCCTTAGTTTGGAAAATATCCACGATTTTAGGGCCCTTCTTTTGGGGCCAAAAAACCGAAAAAGTCACCGTTACCCCCCCCCCCCCCCCTTGAGAGATTTTCAATTTTGGACCAAAATTTCAAAGTCGTTTTTGCTCTACCAACTCAAGAGGGAACCTCCCCCGACCCCAGCCCAACACTTTGCAGGTCCGGATCTGCCTTAGTTTGGAAAATATCCACGATTTTAGGGCCCTTCTTTTTGGGCCAAAAAACCGAAAAAGTCACCGTTACCCCCCCCTGAGAGATTTTCAATTTTGGACCAAAATTTCAAAGTCGTTTTTGCTCTACCAACTCAAGAGGGAACCTCCCCCGACCCCAGCCCTACACTTTGCAGGTCCGGATCTGCCTTAGTTTGGAAAATATCCAGGATTTGAGGGCCCTTCTTTTTGGGCCAAAAAACCGAAAAAGTCACCGTTATCCCCCCTTGAGAGATTTTCAATTTTGGACCAAAATTTCAAAGTCGTTTTTGCTCTACCAACTCAAGAGGGAACCTCCCCCGACCCCAGCCCTACACTTTGCAGGTCCGGATCTGCCTTAGTTTGGAAAATATCCACGATTTTAGGGCCCTTCTTTTTGGGCCAAAAAACCGAAAAAGTCACCGTTACCCCCCCTTGAGAGATTTTCAATTTTGGACCAAAATTTCAAAGTCGTTTTTGCTCTACCAACTCAAGAGGGAACCTCCCCCGACCCCAGCCCAACACTTTGCAGGTCCGGATCTGCCTTAGTTTGGAAAATATCCACGATTTTAGGGCCCTTCTTTTTGGGCCAAAAAACCGAAAAAGTCACCGTTACCCCCCCTTGAGAGATTTTCAATTTTGGACCAAAATTTCAAAGTCGTTTTTGCTCTACCAACTCAAGAGGGAACCTCCCCCGACCCCAGCCCTACACTTTGCAGGTCCGGATCTGCCTTAGTTTGGAAAATATCCACGATTTTAGGGCCCTTCTTTTTGGGCCAAAAAACCGAAAAAGTCACCGTTACCCCCCCTTGAGAGATTTTCAATTTTGGACCAAAATTTCAAAGTCGTTTTTGCTCTACCAACTCAAGAGGGAACCTCCCCCGACCCCAGCTCTACACTTTGCAGGTCCGGATCTGCCTTAGTTTGGAAAATATCCACGATTTTAGGGCCCTTCTTTTTGGGCCAAAAAACCGAAAAAGTCACCGTTACCCCCCCTTGAGAGATTTTCAATTTTGGACCAAAATTTCAAAGTCGTTTTTGCTCTACCAACTCAAGAGGGAACCTCCCCCGACCCCAGCCCAACACTTTGCAGGTCCGGATCTGCCTTAGTTTGGAAAATATCCACGATTTTAGGGCCCTTCTTTTTGGGCCAAAAAACCGAAAAAGTCACCGTTACCCCCCCTTGAGAGATTTTCAATTTTGGACCAAAATTTCAAAGTCGTTTTTGCTCTACCAACTCAAGAGGGAACCTCCCCCGACCCCAGCCCTACACTTTGCAGGTCCGGATCTGCCTTAGTTTGGAAAATATCCAGGATTTTAGGGCCCTTCTTTTTGGGTCAAAAAACCGAAAAAGTCACCGTTACCCCCCCTTGAGAGATTTTCAATTTTGGACCAAAATTTCAAAGTCGTTTTTGCTCTACCAACTCAAGAGGGAACCTCCCCCGACCCCAGCCCTACACTTTGCAGGTCCGGATCTGCCTTAGTTTGGAAAATATCCACGATTTTAGGGCCCTTCTTTTTGGGCCAAAAAACCGAAAAAGTCACCGTTACCCCCCCTTGAGAGATTTTCAATTTTGGACCAAAATTTCAAAGTCGTTTTTGCTCTACCAACTCAGGAGGGAACCTCCCCCGACCCCAGCCCTACACTTTGCAGGTCCGGATCTGCCTTAGTTTGGAAAATATCCACGATTTTAGGGCCCTTCTTTTTGGGTCAAAAAACCGAAAAAGTCACCGTTACCCCCCCTTGAGAGATTTTCAATTTTGGACCAAAATTTCAAAGTCGTTTTTGCTCTACCAACTCAAGAGGGAACCTCCCCCGACCCCAGCCCTACACTTTGCAGGTCCGGATCTGCCTTAGTTTGGAAAATATCCACGATTTTAGGGCCCTTCTTTTTGGGCCCAAAAACCGAAAAAGTCACCGTTACCCCCCCTTGAGAGATTTTCAATTTTGGACCAAAATTTCAAAGTCGTTTTTGCTCTACCAACTCAAGAGGGAACCTCCCCCGACCCCAGCCCTACACTTTGCAGGTCCGGATCTGCCTTAGTTTGGAAAATATCCACGATTTTAGGGCCCTTCTTTTTGGGCCAAAAAACCGAAAAAGTCACCGTTACCCCCCCTTGAGAGATTTTCAATTTTGGACCAAAATTTCAAAGTCGTTTTTGCTCTACCAACTCAAGAAGGAACCTCCCCCGACCCCAGCCCTACACTTTGCAGGTCCGGATCTGCCTTAGTTTGGAAAATATCCACGATTTTAGGGCCCTTCTTTTTGGGCCAAAAAACCGAAAAAGTCACCGTTACCCCCCCTTGAGAGATTTTCAATTTTGGACCAAAATTTCAAAGTCGTTTTTGCTCTACCAACTCAAGAGGGAACCTCCCCCGACCCCAGCCCTACACTTTGCAGGTCTGGATCTGCCTTAGTTTGGAAAATATCCACGATTTTAGGGCCCTTCTTTTTGGGCCAAAAAACCGAAAAAGTCACCGTTACCCCCCCTTGAGAGATTTTCAATTTTGGACCAAAATTTCAAAGTCGTTTTTGCTCTACCAACTCAGGAGGGAACCTCCCCCGACCCCAGCCCTACACTTTGCAGGTCCGGATCTGCCTTAGTTTGGAAAATATCCACGATTTTAGTGCCCTTCTTTTTGGGCCAAAAAACCGAAAAAGTCACCGTTACCCCCCCTTGAGAGATTTTCAATTTTGGACCAAAATTTCAAAGTCGTTTTTGCTCTACCAACTCAAGAGGGAACCTCCCCCGACCCCAGCCCTACACTTTGCAGGTCCGGATCTGCCTTAGTTTGGAAAATATCCACGATTTTAGGGCCCTTCTTTTTGGGCCAAAAAACCGAAAAAGTCACCGTTACCCCCCCTTGAGAGATTTTCAATTTTGGACCAAAATTTCAAAGTCGTTTTTGCTCTACCAACTCAAGAGGGAACCTCCCCCGACCCCAGCCCTACACTTTGCAGGTCCGGATCTGCCTTAGTTTGGAAAATATCCACGATTTTAGGGCCCTTCTTTTTGGGCCAAAAAAACAGAAAAAGTCACCGTTACCCCCCCTTGAGAGATTTTCAATTTTGGACCAAAATTTCAAAGTCGTTTTTGCTCTACCAACTCAAGAGGGAACCTCCCCCGACCCCAGCCCTACACTTTGCAGGTCCGGATCTGCCTTAGTTTGGAAAATATCCACGATTTTAGGGCCCTTCTTTTTGGGCCCAAAAACCGAAAAAGTCACCGTTACCCCCCCTTGAGAGATTTTCAATTTTGGACCAAAATTTCAAAGTCGTTTTTGCTCTACCAACTCAAGAGGGAACCTCCCCCGACCCCAGCCCTACACTTTGCAGGTCCGGATCTGCCTTAGTTTGGAAAATATTCACGATTTTAGGGCCCTTCTTTTTGGGCCCAAAAACCGAAAAAAGTCACCGTTACCCCCCCTTGAGAGATTTTCAATTTTGGACCAAAATTTCAAAGTCGTTTTTGCTCTACCAACTCAAGAGGGAACCTCCCCCGACCCCAGCCCTACACTTTGCAGGTCCGGATCTGCCTTAGTTTGGAAAATATCCACGATTTTAGGGCCCTTCTTTTTGGGCCAAAAAACCGAAAAAGTCACCGTTACCCCCCCTTGAGAGATTTTCAATTTTGGACCAAAATTTCAAAGTCGTTTTTGCTCTACCAACTCAAGAGGGAACCTCCCCCGACCCCAGCCCTACACTTTGCAGGTCCGGATCTGCCTTAGTTTGGAAAATATCCACGATTTTAGGGCCCTTCTTTTTGGGCCAAAAAACCGAAAAAGTCACCGTTACCCCCCCTTGAGAGATTTTCAATTTTGGACCAAAATTTCAAAGTCGTTTTTTCTCTACCAACTCAAGAGGGAACCTCCCCCGACCCCAGCCCTACACTTTGCAGGTCCGGATCTGCCTTAGTTTGGAAAATATCCACGATTTTAGGGCCCTTCTTTTTGGGCCAAAAAAACCGAAAAAGTCACCGTTACCCCCCCTTGAGAGATTTTCAATTTTGGACCAAAATTTCAAAGTCGTTTTTGCTCTACCAACTCAAGAGGGAACCTCCCCCGACCCCAGCCCTACACTTTGCAGGTCCGGATCTGCCTTAGTTTGGAAAATATCCACGATTTTAGGGCCCTTCTTTTTGGGCCAAAAAAACAGAAAAAGTCACCGTTACCCCCCCTTGAGAGATTTTCAATTTTGGACCAAAATTTCAAAGTCGTTTTTGCTCTACCAACTCAAGAGGGAACCTCCCCCGACCCCAGCCCTACACTTTGCAGGTCCGGATCTGCCTTAGTTTGGAAAATATCCACGATTTTAGGGCCCTTCTTTTTGGGCCCAAAAACCGAAAAAGTCACCGTTACCCCCCCTTGAGAGATTTTCAATTTTGGACCAAAATTTCAAAGTCGTTTTTGCTCTACCAACTCAAGAGGGAACCTCCCCCGACCCCAGCCCTACACTTTGCAGGTCCGGATCTGCCTTAGTTTGGAAAATATTCACGATTTTAGGGCCCTTCTTTTTGGGCCCAAAAACCGAAAAAAGTCACCGTTACCCCCCCTTGAGAGATTTTCAATTTTGGACCAAAATTTCAAAGTCGTTTTTGCTCTACCAACTCAAGAGGGAACCTCCCCCGACCCCAGCCCTACACTTTGCAGGTCCGGATCTGCCTTAGTTTGGAAAATATCCACGATTTTAGGGCCCTTCTTTTTGGGCCAAAAAACCGAAAAAGTCACCGTTACCCCCCCCCCCCCCTTGAGAGATTTTCAATTTTGGACCAAAATTTCAAAGTCGTTTTTGCTCTACCAACTCAAGAGGGAACCTCCCCCGACCCCAGCCCTACACTTTGCAGGTCCGGATCTGCCTTAGTTTGGAAAATATCCACGATTTTAGGGCCCTTCTTTTTGGGCCAAAAAACCGAAAAAGTCACCGTTACCCCCCCTTGAGAGATTTTCAATTTTGGACCAAAATTTCAAAGTCGTTTTTTCTCTACCAACTCAAGAGGGAACCTCCCCCGACCCCAGCCCTACACTTTGCAGGTCCGGATCTGCCTTAGTTTGGAAAATATCCACGATTTTAGTGCCCTTCTTTTTGGGCAAAAAAACCGAAAAAGTCACCGTTACCCCCCCTTGAGAGATTTTCAATTTTGGACCAAAATTTCAAAGTCGTTTTTGCTCTACCAACTCAAGAGGGAACCTCCCCCGACCCCAGCCCTACACTTTGCAGGTCCGGATCTGCCTTAGTTTGGAAAATATCCACGATTTTAGGGCCCTTCTTTTTGGGCCAAAAAACCGAAAAAGTCACCGTTACCCCCCCTTGAGAGATTTTCAATTTTGGACCAAAATTTCAAAGTCGTTTTTGCTCTACCAACTCAAGAGGGAACCTCCCCCGTCCCCAGCCCTACACTTTGCAGGTCCGGATCTGCCTTAGTTTGGAAAATATCCAGGATTTTAGGGCCCTTCTTTTTGGGCCAAAAAACCGAAAAAGTCACCGTTACCCCCCCTTGAGAGATTTTCAATTTTGGACCAAAATTTCAAAGTCGTTTTTGCTCTACCAACTCAAGAGGGAACCTCCCCCGACCCCAGCCCTACACTTTGCAGGTCCGGATCTGCCTTAGTTTGGAAAATATCCACGATTTTAGGGCCCTTCTTTTTGGGCCAAAAAACCGAAAAAGTCACCGTTACCCCCCCTTGAGAGATTTTCAATTTTGGACCAAAATTTCAAAGTCGTTTTTGCTCCACCAACTCAGGAGGGAACCTCCCCCGACCCCAGCCCTACACTTTGCAGGTCCGGATCTGCCTTAGTTTGGAAAATATCCACGATTTTAGGGCCCTTCTTTTTGGGCCAAAAAACCGAAAAAGTCACCGTTACCCCCCCTTGAGAGATTTTCAATTTTGGACCAAAATTTCAAAGTCGTTTTTGCTCTACCAACTCAAGAGGGAACCTCCCCCGACCCCAGCCCTACACTTTGCAGGTCCGGATCTGCCTTAGTTTGGAAAATATCCACGATTTTAGGGCCCTTCTTTTTGGGCCAAAAAACCGAAAAAGTCACCGTTACCCCCCCTTGAGAGATTTTCAATTTTGGACCAAAATTTCAAAGTCGTTTTTGCTCTACCAACTCAAGAGGGAACCTCCCCCGACCCCAGCCCTACACTTTGCAGGTCCGGATCTGCCTTAGTTTGGAAAATATCCTCGATTTTAGGGCCCTTCTTTTTGGGCCAAAAAACCGAAAAAGTCACCGTTACCCCCCCTTGAGAGATTTTCAATTTTGGACCAAAATTTCAAAGTCGTTTTTGCTCTACCAACTCAAGAGGGAACCTCCCCCGACCCCAGCCCTACACTTTGCAGGTCCGGATCTGCCTTAGTTTGGAAAATATCCACGATTTTAGGGCCCTTCTTTTTGGGCCCAAAAACCGAAAAAGTCACCGTTACCCCCCCTTGAGAGATTTTCAATTTTGGACCAAAATTTCAGTCGTTTTTGCTCTACCAACTCAAGAGGGAACCTCCCCCGACCCCAGCCCTACACTTTGCAGGTCCGGATCTGCCTTAGTTTGGAAAATATCCACGATTTTAGGGCCCTTCTTTTTGGGCCCAAAAACCGAAAAGTCACCGTTACCCCCCCTTGAGAGATTTTCAATTTTGGACCAAAATTTCAAAGTCGTTTTTGCTCTACCAACTCAAGAGGGAACCTCCCCCGACCCCAGCCCTACACTTTGCAGGTCCGGATCTGCCTTAGTTTGGAAAATATCCACGATTTTAGTGCCCTTCTTTTTGGGCAAAAAAACCGAAAAAGTCACCGTTACCCCCCCTTGAGAGATTTTCAATTTTGGACCAAAATTTCAAAGTCGTTTTTGCTCTACCAACTCAAGAGGGAACCTCCCCCGACCCCAGCCCTACACTTTGCAGGTCCGGATCTGCCTTAGTTTGGAAAATATCCACGATTTTAGGGCCCTTCTTTTTGGGCCAAAAAACCGAAAAAGTCACCGTTACCCCCCCTTGAGAGATTTTCAATTTTGGACCAAAATTTCAAAGTCGTTTTTGCTCTACCAACTCAAGAGGGAACCTCCCCCGTCCCCAGCCCTACACTTTGCAGGTCCGGATCTGCCTTAGTTTGGAAAATATCCACGATTTTAGGGCCCTTCTTTTTGGGCCAAAAAACCGAAAAAGTCACCGTTACCCCCCCTTGAGAGATTTTCAATTTTGGACCAAAATTTCAAAGTCGTTTTTGCTCTACCAACTCAAGAGGGAACCTCCCCCGACCCCAGCCCTACACTTTGCAGGTCCGGATCTGCCTTAGTTTGGAAAATATCCACGATTTTAGGGCCCTTCTTTTTGGGCCAAAAAACCGAAAAAGTCACCGTTACCCCCCCTTGAGAGATTTTCAATTTTGGACCAAAATTTCAAAGTCGTTTTTGCTCTACCAACTCAAGAGAGAACCTCCCCCGACCCCAGCCCTACACTTTGCAGGTCCGGATCTGCCTTAGTTTGGAAAATATCCACGATTTTAGGGCCCTTCTTTTTGGGCCCAAAAACCGAAAAAGTCACCGTTACCCCCCCCTTGAGAGATTTTCAATTTTGGACCAAAATTTCAAAGTCGTTTTTGCTCTACCAACTCAAGAGGGAACCTCCCCCGACCCCAGCCCTACACTTTGCAGGTCCGGATCTGCCTTAGTTTGGAAAATATCCACGATTTTAGGGCCCTTCTTTTTGGGCCCAAAAACCGAAAAAGTCACCGTTACCCCCCCTTGAGAGATTTTCAATTTTGGACCAAAATTTCAAAGTCGTTTTTGCTCTACCAACTCAAGAGGGAACCTCCCCCGACCCCAGCCCTACACTTTGCAGGTCCGGATCTGCCTTAGTTTGGAAAATATCCACGATTTTAGGGCCCTTCTTTTTGGGCCCAAAAACCGAAAAAGTCACCGTTACCCCCCCTTGAGAGATTTTCAATTTTGGACCAAAATTTCAAAGTCGTTTTTGCTCTACCAACTCAAGAGGGAACCTACCCCGACCCCAGCCCTACACTTTGCAGGTCCGGATCTGCCTTAGTTTGGAAAATATCCACGATTTTAGGGCCCTTCTTTTTGGGCCCAAAAACCGAAAAAGTCACCGTTACCCCCCCTTGAGAGATTTTCAATTTTGGACCAAAATTTCAAAGTCGTTTTTGCTCTACCAACTCAAGAGGGAACCTCCCCCGACCCCAGCCCTACACTTTGCAGGTCCGGATCTGCCTTAGTTTGGAAAATATCCACGATTTTAGGGCCCTTCTTTTTGGGCCCAAAAACCGAAAAAGTCACCGTTACCACCCCTTGAGAGATTTTCAATTTTGGACCAAAATTTCAAAGTCGTTTTTGCTCTACCAACTCAAGAGGGAACCTCCCCCGACCCCAGCCCTACACTTTGCAGGTCCGGATCTGCCTTAGTTTGGAAAATATCCACGATTTTAGGGCCCTTCTTTTTGGTCCAAAAAACCGAAAAAGTCACCGTTACCCCCCCTTGAGAGATTTTCAATTTTGGACCAAAATTTCAAAGTCGTTTTTGCTCTACCAACTCAGGAGGGAACCTCCCCCGACCCCAGCCCTACACTTTGCAGGTCCGGATCTGCCTTAGTTTGGAAAATATCCACGATTTTAGGGCCCTTCTTTTTGGGCCAAAAAACCGAAAAAGTCACCGTTACCCCCCCTTGAGAGATTTTCAATTTTGGACCAAAATTTCAAAGTCGTTTTTGCTCTACCAACTCAAGAGGGAACCTCCCCCGACCCCAGCCCTACACTTTGCAGGTCCGGATCTGCCTTAGTTTGGAAAATATCCACGATTTTAGGGCCCTTCTTTTTGGGCCAAAAAACCGAAAAAGTCACCGTTACCCCCCCTTGAGAGATTTTCAATTTTGGACCAAAATTTCAAAGTCGTTTTTGCTCTACCAACTCAAGAGGGAACCTCCCCCGACCCCAGCCCTACACTTTGCAGGTCCGGATCTGCCTTAGTTTGGAAAATATCCACGATTTTAGGGCCCTTCTTTTTGGGCCCAAAAACCGAAAAAGTCACCGTTACCCCCCCTTGAGAGATTTTCAATTTTGGACCAAAATTTCAAAGTCGTTTTTGCTCTACCAACTCAAGAGGGAACCTCCCCCGACCCCAGCCCTACACTTTGCAGGTCCGGATCTGCCTTAGTTTGGAAAATATCCACGATTTTAGGGCCCTTCTTTTTGGGCCCAAAAACCGAAAAGTCACCGTTACCCCCCCTTGAGAGATTTTCAATTTTGGACCAAAATTTCAAAGTCGTTTTTGCTCTACCAACTCAAGAGGGAACCTCCCCCGACCCCAGCCCTACACTTTGCAGGTCCGGATCTGCCTTAGTTTGGAAAATATCCACGATTTTAGGGCCCTTCTTTTTGGGCCCAAAAACCGAAAAAGTCACCGTTACCCCCCCCCCCCCCCCCCCCTTGAGAGATTTTCAATTTTGGACCAAAATTTCAAAGTCGTTTTTGCTCTACCAATTCAAGAGGGAACCTCCCCCGACCCCAGCCCTACACTTTGCAGGTCCGGATCTGCCTTAGTTTGGAAAATATCCACGATTTTAGGGCCCTTCTTTTTGGGCCCAAAAACCGAAAAAGTCACCGTTACCCCCCCTTGAGAGATTTTCAATTTTGGACCAAAATTTCAAAGTCGTTTTTGCTCTACCAACTCAAGAGGGAACCTCCCCCGACCCCAGCCCTACACTTTGCAGGTCCGGATCTGCCTTAGTTTGGAAAATATCCACGATTTTAGGGCCCTTCTTTTTGGGCCCAAAAACCGAAAAAGTCACCGTTACCCCCCCTTGAGAGATTTTCAATTTTGGACCAAAATTTCAAAGTCGTTTTTGCTCTACCAACTCAAGAGGGAACCTCCCCCGACCCCAGCCCAACACTTTGCAGGTCCGGATCTGCCTTAGTTTGGAAAATATCCACGATTTTAGGGCCCTTCTTTTTGGGCCCAAAAACCGAAAAAGTCACCGTTACCCCCCCCCCCCCCCCCCTTGAGAGATTTTCAATTTTGGACCAAAATTTCAAAGTCGTTTTTGCTCTACCAACTCAAGAGGGAACCTCCCCCGACCCCAGCCCTACACTTTGCAGGTCCGGATCTGCCTTAGTTTGGAAAATATCCACGATTTTAGGGCCCTTCTTTTTGGGCCCAAAAACCGCAAAAGTCACCGTTACCCCCCCTTGAGAGATTTTCAATTTTGGACCAAAATTTCAAAGTCGTTTTTGCTCTACCAACTCAAGAGGGAACCTCCCCCGACCCCAGCCCTACACTTTGCAGGTCCGGATCTGCCTTAGTTTGGAAAATATCCACGATTTTAGGGCCCTTCTTTTTGGGCCAAAAAACCGAAAAAGTCACCGTTACCCCCCCTTGAGAGATTTTCAATTTTGGACCAAAATTTCAAAGTCGTTTTTGCTCTACCAACTCAAGAGGGAACCTCCCCCGACCCCAGCCCTACACTTTGCAGGTCCGGATCTGCCTTAGTTTGGAAAATATCCACGATTTTAGGGCCCTTCTTTTTGGGCCCAAAAACCGAAAAAGTCACCGTTACCCCCCCCCCCCCCCCCCCTTGAGAGATTTTCAATTTTGGACCAAAATTTCAAAGTCGTTTTTGCTCTACCAACTCAAGGGGGAACCTCCCCCGACCCCAGCCCTACACTTTGCAGGTCCGGATCTGCCTTAGTTTGGAAAATATCCACGATTTTAGGGCCCTTCTTTTTGGGCCCAAAAACCGAAAAAGTCACCGTTACCCCCCCTTGAGAGATTTTCAATTTTGGACCAAAATTTCAAAGTCGTTTTTGCTCTACCAACTCAAGAGGGAACCTACCCCGACCCCAGCCCTACACTTTGCAGGTCCGGATCTGCCTTAGTTTGGAAAATATCCACGATTTTAGGGCCCTTCTTTTTGGGCCCAAAAACCGAAAAAGTCACCGTTACCCCCCCTTGAGAGATTTTCAATTTTGGACCAAAATTTCAAAGTCGTTTTTGCTCTACCAACTCAAGAGGGAACCTCCCCCGACCCCAGCCCTACACTTTGCAGGTCCGGATCTGCCTTAGTTTGGAAAATATCCACGATTTTAGGGCCCTTCTTTTTGGGCCCAAAAACCGAAAAAGTCACCGTTACCCCCCCTTGAGAGATTTTCAATTTTGGACCAAAATTTCAAAGTCGTTTTTGCTCTACCAACTCAAGAGGGAACCTCCCCCGACCCCAGCCCTACACTTTGCAGGTCCGGATCTGCCTTAGTTTGGAAAATATCCACGATTTTAGGGCCCTTCTTTTTGGGCCAAAAAACCGAAAAAGTCACCGTTACCCCCCCTTGAGAGATTTTCAATTTTGGACCAAAATTTCAAAGTCGTTTTTGCTCTACCAACTCAGGAGGGAACCTCCCCCGACCCCAGCCCTACACTTTGCAGGTCCGGATCTGCCTTAGTTTGGAAAATATCCACGATTTTAGGGCCCTTCTTTTTGGGCCCAAAAACCGAAAAAGTCACCGTTACCCCCCCTTGAGAGATTTTCAATTTTGGACCAAAATTTCAAAGTCGTTTTTGCTCTACCAACTCAAGAGGGAACCTCCCCCGACCCCAGCCCTACACTTTGCAGGTCCGGATCTGCCTTAGTTTGGAAAATATCCACGATTTTAGGGCCCTTCTTTTTGGGCCAAAAAACCGAAAAAGTCACCGTTACCCCCCCTTGAGAGATTTTCAATTTTGGACCAAAATTTCAAAGTCGTTTTTGCTCTACCAACTCAAGAGGGAACCTCCCCCGACCCCAGCCCTACACTTTGCAGGTCCGGATCTGCCTTAGTTTGGAAAATATCCACGATTTTAGGGCCCTTCTTTTTGGGCCCAAAAACCGAAAAAGTCACCGTTACCCCCCCCCCCCTTGAGAGATTTTCAATTTTGGACAAAAATTTCAAAGTCGTTTTTGCTCTACCAACTCAAGAGGGAACCTCCCCCGACCCCAGCCCTACACTTTGCAGGTCCGGATCTGCCTTAGTTTGGAAAATATCCACGATTTTAGGGCCCTTCTTTTTGGGCCCAAAAACCGAAAAAGTCACCGTTACCCCCCCTTGAGAGATTTTCAATTTTGGACCAAAATTTCAAAGTCGTTTTTGCTCTACCAACTCAAGAGGGAACCTCCCCCGACCCCAGCCCTACACTTTGCAGGTCCGGATCTGCCTTAGTTTGGAAAATATCCACGATTTTAGGGCCCTTCTTTTTGGGCCCAAAAACCGAAAAAAGTCACCGTTACCCCCCCTTGAGAGATTTTCAATTTTGGACCAAAATTTCAAAGTCGTTTTTGCTCTACCAACTCAAGAGAGAACCTCCCCCGACCCCAGCCCTACACTTTGCAGGTCCGGATCTGCCTTAGTTTGGAAAATATCCACGATTTTAGGGCCCTTCTTTTTGGGCCAAAAAACCGAAAAAGTCACCTTGAGAGATTTTCAATTTTGGACCAAAATTTCAAAGTCGTTTTTGCTCTACCAACTCAAGAGAGAACCTCCCCCGACCCCAGCCCTACACTTTGCAGGTCCGGATCTGCCTTAGTTTGGAAAATATCCACGATTTTAGGGCCCTTCTTTTTGGGCCCAAAAACCGAAAAAGTCACCGTTACCCCCCCTTGAGAGATTTTCAATTTTGGACCAAAATTTCAAAGTCGTTTTTGCTCTACCAACTCAAGAGAGAACCTCCCCCGACCCCAGCCCTACACTTTGCAGGTCCGGATCTGCCTTAGTTTGGAAAATATCCACGATTTTAGGGCCCTTCTTTTTGGGCCCAAAAACCGAAAAAGTCACCGTTACCCCCCCTTGAGAGATTTTCAATTTTGGACCAAAATTTCAAAGTCGTTTTTGCTCTACCAACTCAAGAGGGAACCTCCCCCGACCCCAGCCCTACACTTTGCAGGTCCGGATCTGCCTTAGTTTGGAAAATATCCACGATTTTAGGGCCCTTCTTTTTGGGCCCAAAAACCGAAAAAGTCACCGTTACCCCCCCTTGAGAGATTTTCAATTTTGGACCAAAATTTCAAAGTCGTTTTTGCTCTACCAACTCAAGAGGGAACCTCCCCCGACCCCAGCCCTACACTTTGCAGGTCCGGATCTGCCTTAGTTTGGAAAATATCCACGATTTTAGGGCCCTTCTTTTTGGGCCCAAAAACCGAAAAAGTCACCGTTACCCCCCCTTGAGAGATTTTCAATTTTGGACCAAAATTTCAAAGTCGTTTTTGCTCTACCAACTCAAGAGGAAACCTCCCCCGACCCCAGCCCTACACTTTGCAGGTCCGGATCTGCCTTAGTTTGGAAAATATCCACGATTTTAGGGCCCTTCTTTTTGGGCCCAAAAACCGAAAAAGTCACCGTTACCCCCCCTTGAGAGATTTTCAATTTTGGTCCAAAATTTCAAAGTCGTTTTTGCTCTACCAACTCAAGAGGGAACCTCCCCCGACCCCAGCCCTACACTTTGCAGGTCCGGATCTGCCTTAGTTTGGAAAATATCCACGATTTTAGGGCCCTTCTTTTTGGGCCCAAAAACCGAAAAAGTCACCGTTACCCCCCCTTGAGAGATTTTCAATTTTGGACCAAAATTTCAAAGTCGTTTTTGCTCTACCAACTCAAGAGAGAACCTCCCCCGACCCCAGCCCTACACTTTGCAGGTCCGGATCTGCCTTAGTTTGGAAAATATCCACGATTTTAGGGCCCTTCTTTTTGGGCCCAAAAACCGAAAAAGTCACCGTTACCCCCCTTGAGAGATTTTCAATTTTGGACCAAAATTTCAAAGTCGTTTTTGCTCTACCAACTCAAGATGGAACCTCCCCCGACCCCAGCCCTACACTTTGCAGGTCCGGATCTGCCTTAGTTTGGAAAATATCCACGATTTTAGGGCCCTTCTTTTTGGGCCCAAAAACCGAAAAAGTCACCGTTACCCCCCCTTGAGAGATTTTCAATTTTGGACCAAAATTTCAAAGTCGTTTTTGCTCTACCAACTCAAGAGGGAACCTCCCCCGACCCCAGCCCTACACTTTGCAGGTCCGGATCTGCCTTAGTTTGGAAAATATCCACGATTTTAGGGCCCTTCTTTTTGGGCCCAAAAACCGAAAAAGTCACCGTTACCCCCCCTTGAGAGATTTTCAATTTTGGACCAAAATTTCAAAGTCGTTTTTGCTCTACCAACTCAAGAGGGAACCTCCCCCGACCCCAGCCCTACACTTTGCAGGTCCGGATCTGCCTTAGTTTGGAAAATATCCACGATTTTAGGGCCCTTCTTTTTGGGCCAAAAAACCGAAAAAGTCACCTTGAGAGATTTTCAATTTTGGACCAAAATTTCAAAGTCGTTTTTGCTCTACCAACTCAAGAGAGAACCTCCCCCGACCCCAGCCCTACACTTTGCAGGTCCGGATCTGCCTTAGTTTGGAAAATATCCACGATTTTAGGGCCCTTCTTTTTGGGCCCAAAAACCGAAAAAGTCACCGTTACCCCCCCTTGAGAGATTTTCAATTTTGGACCAAAATTTCAAAGTCGTTTTTGCTCTACCAACTCAAGAGGGAACCTCCCCCGACCCCAGCCCTACACTTTGCAGGTCCGGATCTGCCTTAGTTTGGAAAATATCCACGATTTTAGGGCCCTTCTTTTTGGGCCCAAAAACCGAAAAAGTCACCGTTACCCCCCCTTGAGAGATTTTCAATTTTGGACCAAAATTTCAAAGTCGTTTTTGCTCTACCAACTCAAGAGGGAACCTCCCCCGACCCCAGCCCTACACTTTGCAGGTCCGGATCTGCCTTAGTTTGGAAAATATCCACGATTTTAGGGCCCTTCTTTTTGGGCCCAAAAACCGAAAAAGTCACCGTTACCCCCCCTTGAGAGATTTTCAATTTTGGACCAAAATTTCAAAGTCGTTTTTGCTCTACCAACTCAAGAGGGAACCTCCCCCGACCCCAGCCCTACACTTTGCAGGTCCGGATCTGCCTTAGTTTGGAAAATATCCACGATTTTAGGGCCCTTCTTTTTGGGCCCAAAAACCGAAAAAGTCACCGTTACCCCCCCTTGAGAGATTTTCAATTTTGGACCAAAATTTCAAAGTCGTTTTTGCTCTACCAACTCAAGAGGGAACCTCCCCGGACCCCAGCCCTACACTTTGCAGGTCCGGATCTGCCTTAGTTTGGAAAATATCCACGATTTTAGGGCCCTTCTTTTTGGGCCCAAAAACCGAAAAAGTCACCGTTACCCCCGCCTTGAGAGATTTTCAATTTTGGACCAAAATTTCAAAGTCGTTTTTGCTCTACCAACTCAAGAGGGAACCTCCCCCGACCCCAGCCCTACACTTTGCAGGTCCGGATCTGCCTTAGTTTGGAAAATATCCACGATTTTAGGGCCCTTCTTTTTGGGCCCAAAAACCGAAAAAGTCACCGTTACCCCCCCTTGAGAGATTTTCAATTTTGGACCAAAATTTCAAAGTCGTTTTTGCTCTACCAACTCAAGATGGAACCTCCCCCGACCCCAGCCCTACACTTTGCAGGTCCGGATCTGCCTTAGTTTGGAAAATATCCACGATTTTAGGGCCCTTCTTTTTGGGCCCAAAAACCGAAAAAGTCACCGTTACCCCCCCTTGAGAGATTTTCAATTTTGGACCAAAATTTCAAAGTCGTTTTTGCTCTACCAACTCAAGAGGGAACCTCCCCCGACCCCAGCCCTACACTTTGCAGGTCCGGATCTGCCTTAGTTTGGAAAATATCCACGATTTTAGGGCCCTTCTTTTTGGGCCCAAAAACCGAAAAAGTCACCGTTACCCCCCCTTGAGAGATTTTCAATTTTGGACCAAAATTTCAAAGTCGTTTTTGCTCTACCAACTCAAGAGGGAACCTCCCCCGACCCCAGCCCTACACTTTGCAGGTCCGGATCTGCCTTAGTTTGGAAAATATCCACGATTTTAGGGCCCTTCTTTTTGGGCCAAAAAAACGAAAAAGTCACCGTTACCCCCCCTTGAGAGATTTTCAATTTTGGACCAAAATTTCAAAGTCGTTTTTGCTCTACCAACTCAAGAGGGAACCTCCCCCGACCCCAGCCCTACACTTTGCAGGTCCGGATCTGCCTTAGTTTGGAAAATATCCACGATTTTAGGGCCCTTCTTTTTGGGCCCAAAAACCGAAAAAGTCACCGTTACCCCCCTTGAGAGATTTTCAATTTTGGACCAAAATTTCAAAGTCGTTTTTGCTCTACCAACTCAAGAGGGAACCTCCCCCGACCCCAGCCCTACACTTTGCAGGTCCGGATCTGCCTTAGTTTGGAAAATATCCACGATTTTTGGGCCCTTCTTTTTGGGCCCAAAAACCGAAAAAGTCACCGTTACCCCCCCTTGAGAGATTTTCAATTTTGGACCAAAATTTCAAAGTCGTTTTTGCTCTACCAACTCAAGAGGGAACCTCCCCCGACCCCAGCCCTACACTTTGCAGGTCCGGATCTGCCTTAGTTTGGAAAATATCCACGATTTTAGGGCCCTTCTTTTTGGGCCCAAAAACCGAAAAAGTCACCGTTACCCCCCCTTGAGAGATTTTCAATTTTGGACCAAAATTTCAAAGTCGTTTTTGCTCTACCAACTCAAGAGGGAACCTCCCCCGACCCCAGCCCTACACTTTGTAGGTCCGGATCTGCCTTAGTTTGGAAAATATCCACGATTTTAGGGCCCTTCTTTTTGGGCCAAAAAACCGAAAAAGTCACCGTTACCCCCCCTTGAGAGATTTTCAATTTTGGACCAAAATTTCAAAGTCGTTTTTGCTCTACCAACTCAAGAGGGAACCTCCCCCGACCCCAGCCCTACACTTTGCAGGTCCGGATCTGCCTTAGTTTGGAAAATATCCACGATTTTAGGGCCCTTCTTTTTGGGCCCAAAAACCGAAAAAGTCACCGTTACCCCCCCTTGAGAGATTTTCAATTTTGGACCAAAATTTCAAAGTCGTTTTTGCTCTACCAACTCAAGAGGGAACCTCCCCCGACCCCAGCCCTACACTTTGCAGGTCCGGATCTGCCTTAGTTTGGAAAATATCCACGATTTTAGGGCCCTTCTTTTTGGGCCCAAAAACCGAAAAAGTCACCGTTACCCCCCCTTGAGAGATTTTCAATTTTGGACCAAAATTTCAAAGTCGTTTTTGCTCTACCAACTCAAGAGGGAACCTCCCCCGACCCCAGCCCTTCACTTTGCAGGTCCGGATCTGCCTTAGTTTGGAAAATATCCACGATTTTAGGGCCCTTCCTTTTGGGCCCAAAAACCGAAAAAGTCACCGTTACCCCCCCTTGAGAGATTTTCAATTTTGGACCAAAATTTCAAAGTCGTTTTTGCTCTACCAACTCAAGAGGGAACCTCCCCCGACCCCAGCCCTACACTTTGCAGGTCCGGATCTGCCTTAGTTTTGAAAATATCCACGATTTTAGGGCCCTTCTTTTTGGGCCCAAAAACCGAAAAAGTCACCGTTACCCCCCCTTGAGAGATTTTCAATTTTGGACCAAAATTTCAAAGTCGTTTTTGCTCTACCAACTCAAGAGGGAACCTCCCCCGACCCCAGCCCTACACTTTGCAGGTCCGGATCTGCCTTAGTTTGGAAAATATCCACGATTTTAGGGCCCTTCTTTTTGGGCCCAAAAACCGAAAAAGTCACCGTTACCCCCCCTTGAGAGATTTTCAATTTTGGACCAAAATTTCAAAGTCGTTTTTGCTCTACCAACTCAAGAGGGAACCTCCCCCGACCCCAGCCCTACACTTTGCAGGTCCGGATCTGCCTTAGTTTGGAAAATATCCACGATTTTAGGGCCCTTCTTTTTGGGCCAAAAAACCGAAAAAGTCACCGTTACCCCCCTTGAGAGATTTTCATTTTTGGACCAAAATTTCAAAGTCGTTTTTGCTCTACCAACTCAAGAGGGAACCTCCCCCGACCCCAGCCCTACACTTTGCAGGTCCGGATCTGCCTTAGTTTGGAAAATATCCACGATTTTAGGGCCCTTCTTTTTGGGCCCAAAAACCGAAAAAGTCACCGTTACCCCCCCTTGAGAGATTTTCAATTTTGGACCAAAATTTCAAAGTCGTTTTTGCTCTACCAACTCAAGAGGGAACCTCCCCCGACCCCAGCCCTACACTTTGCAGGTCCGGATCTGCCTTAGTTTGGAAAATATCCACGATTTTTGGGCCCTTCTTTTTGGGCCCAAAAACCGAAAAAGTCACCGTTACCCCCCCTTGAGAGATTTTCAATTTTGGACCAAAATTTCAAAGTCGTTTTTGCTCTACCAACTCAAGAGGGAACCTCCCCCGACCCCAGCCCTACACTTTGCAGGTCCGGATCTGCCTTAGTTTGGAAAATATCCACGATTTTAGGGCCCTTCTTTTTGGGCCCAAAAACCGAAAAAGTCACCGTTACCCCCCCTTGAGAGATTTTCAATTTTGGACCAAAATTTCAAAGTCGTTTTTGCTCTACCAACTCAAGAGGGAACCTCCCCCGACCCCAGCCCTACACTTTGCAGGTCCGGATCTGCCTTAGTTTGGAAAATATCCACGATTTTAGGGCCCTTCTTTTTGGGCCCAAAAACCGAAAAAGTCACCGTTACCCCACTTGAGAGATTTTCAATTTTGGACCAAAATTTCAAAGTCGTTTTTGCTCTACCAACTCAAGAGGGAACCTCCCCCGACCCCAGCCCTACACTTTGTAGGTCCGGATCTGCCTTAGTTTGGAAAATATCCACGATTTTAGGGCCCTTCTTTTTGGGCCAAAAAACCGAAAAAGTCACCGTTACCCCCCCTTGAGAGATTTTCAATTTTGGACCAAAATTTCAAAGTCGTTTTTGCTCTACCAACTCAAGAGGGAACCTCCCCCGACCCCAGCCCTACACTTTGCAGGTCCGGATCTGCCTTAGTTTGGAAAATATCCACGATTTTTGGGCCCTTCTTTTTGGGCCCAAAAACCGAAAAAGTCACCGTTACCCCCCCTTGAGAGATTTTCAATTTTGGACCAAAATTTCAAAGTCGTTTTTGCTCTACCAACTCAAGAGGGAACCTCCCCCGACCCCAGCCCTACACTTTGCAGGTCCGGATCTGCCTTAGTTTGGAAAATATCCACGATTTTAGGGCCCTTCTTTTTGGGCCCAAAAACCGAAAAAGTCACCGTTACCCCCCCTTGAGAGATTTTCAATTTTGGACCAAAATTTCAAAGTCGTTTTTGCTCTACCAACTCAAGAGGGAACCTCCCCCGACCCCAGCCCTACACTTTGCAGGTCCGGATCTGCCTTAGTTTGGAAAATATCCACGATTTTAGGGCCCTTCTTTTTGGGCCCAAAAACCGAAAAAGTCACCGTTACCCCCCCTTGAGAGATTTTCAATTTTGGACCAAAATTTCAAAGTCGTTTTTGCTCTACCAACTCAAGAGGGAACCTCCCCCGACCCCAGCCCTACACTTTGCAGGTCCGGATCTGCCTTAGTTTGGAAAATATCCACGATTTTAGGGCCCTTCTTTTTGGGCCAAAAAACCGAAAAAGTCACCGTTACCCCCCCCTTGAGAGATTTTCAATTTTGGACCAAAATTTCAGAGTCGTTTTTGCTCTACCAACTCAAGAGGGAACCTCCCCCGACCCCAGCCCTACACTTTGCAGGTCCGGATCTGCCTTAGTTTGGAAAATATCCACGATTTTAGGGCCCTTCTTTTTGGGCCAAAAAACCGAAAAAGTCACCGTTACCCCCCCTTGAGAGATTTTCAATTTTGGACCAAAATTTCAAAGTCGTTTTTGCTCTACCAACTCAAGAGGGAACCTCCCCCGACCCCAGCCCTACACTTTGCAGGTCCGGATCTGCCTTAGTTTGGAAAATATCCACGATTTTAGGGCCCTTCTTTTTGGGCCCAAAAACCGAAAAAGTCACCGTTACCCCCCCTTGAGAGATTTTCAATTTTGGACCAAAATTTCAAAGTCGTTTTTGCTCTACCAACTCAAGAGGGAACCTCCCCCGACCCCAGCCCTACACTTTGCAGGTCCGGATCTGCCTTAGTTTGGAAAATATCCACGATTTTAGGGCCCTTCTTTTTGGGCCCAAAAACCGAAAAAGTCACCGTTACCCCCCTTGAGAGATTTTCAATTTTGGACCAAAATTTCAAAGTCGTTTTTGCTCTACCAACTCAAGAGAGAACCTCCCCCGACCCCAGCCCTACACTTTGCAGGTCCGGATCTGCCTTAGTTTGGAAAATATCCACGATTTTAGGGCCCTTCTTTTTGGGCCCAAAAACCGAAAAAGTCACCGTTACCCCCCCCCTTGAGAGATTTTCAATTTTGGACCAAAATTTCAAAGTCGTTTTTGCTCTACCAACTCAAGAGGGAACCTCCCCCGACCCCAGCCCTACACTTTGCAGGTCCGGATCTGCCTTAGTTTGGAAAATATCCACGATTTTAGGGCCCTTCTTTTTGGGCCCAAAAACCGAAAAAGTCACCGTTACCCCCCCTTGAGAGATTTTCAATTTTGGACCAAAATTTCAAAGTCGTTTTTGCTCTACCAACTCAAGAGGGAACCTCCCCCGACCCCAGCCCTACACTTTGCAGGTCCGGATCTGCCTTAGTTTGGAAAATATCCACGATTTTAGGGCCCTTCTTTTTGGGCCCAAAAACCGAAAAAGTCACCGTTACCCCCCCTTGAGAGATTTTCAATTTTGGACCAAAATTTCAAAGTCGTTTTTGCTCTACCAACTCAAGAGGAAACCTCCCCCGACCCCAGCCCTACACTTTGCAGGTCCGGATCTGCCTTAGTTTGGAAAATATCCACGATTTTAGGGCCCTTCTTTTTGGGTCCAAAAACCGAAAAAGTCACCGTTACCCCCCCTTGAGAGATTTTCAATTTTGGACCAAAATTTCAAAGTCGTTTTTGCTCTACCAACTCAAGAGGGAACCTCCCCCGACCCCAGCCCTACACTTTGCAGGTCCGGATCTGCCTTAGTTTGGAAAATATCTACGTTTTTAGGGCCCTTCTTTTTGGGCCCAAAAACCGAAAAAGTCACCGTTACCCCCCCTTGAGAGATTTTCAATTTTGGACCAAAATTTCAAAGTCGTTTTTGCTCTACCAACTCAAGAGAGAACCTCCCCCGACCCCAGCCCTACACTTTGCAGGTCCGGATCTGCCTTAGTTTGGAAAATATCCACGATTTTAGGGCCCTTCTTTTTGGGCCCAAAAACCGAAAAAGTCACCGTTACCCCCCCTTGAGAGATTTTCAATTTTGGACCGAAATTTCAAAGTCGTTTTTGCTCTACCAACTCAAGAGGGAACCTCCCCGACCCCAGCCCTACACTTTGCAGGTCCGGATCTGCCTTAGTTTGGAAAATATCCACGATTTTAGGGCCCTTCTTTTTGGGCCCAAAAACCGAAAAAGTCACCGTTACCCCCCCTTGAGAGATTTTCAATTTTGGACCAAAATTTCAAAGTCGTTTTTGCTCTACCAACTCAAGAGGAAACCTCCCCCGACCCCAGCCCTACACTTTGCAGGTCCGGATCTGCCTTAGTTTGGAAAATATCCACGATTTTAGGGCCCTTCTTTTTGGGCCCAAAAACCGAAAAAGTCACCGTTACCCCCCCTTGAGAGATTTTCAATTTTGGACCAAAATTTCAAAGTCGTTTTTGCTCTACCAACTCAAGAGAGAACCTCCCCCGACCCCAGCCCTACACTTTGCAGGTCCGGATCTGCCTTAGTTTGGAAAATATCCACGATTTTAGGGCCCTTCTTTTTGGGCCCAAAAACCGAAAAAGTCACCGTTACCCCCCCTTGAGAGATTTTCAATTTTGGACCAAAATTTCAAAGTCGTTTTTGCTCTACCAACTCAAGAGGGAACCTCCCCCGACCCCAGCCCTACACTTTGCAGGTCCGGATCTGCCTTAGTTTGGAAAATATCCACGATTTTAGGGCCCTTCTTTTTGGGCCCAAAAACCGAAAAAGTCACCGTTACCCCCCCTTGAGAGTTTTTCAATTTTGGACCAAAATTTCAAAGTCGTTTTTGCTCTACCAACTCAAGAGGGAACCTCCCCCGACCCCAGCCCTACACTTTGCAGGTCCGGATCTGCCTTAGTTTGGAAAATATCCACAATTTTAGGGCCCTTCTTTTTGGGCCCACAAACCGAAAAAGTCACCGTTACCCCCCCTTGAGAGATTTTCAATTTTGGACCAAAATTTCAAAGTCGTTTTTGCTCTACCAACTCAAGAGGGAACCTCCCCCGACCCCAGCCCTACACTTTGCAGGTCCGGATCTGCCTTAGTTTGGAAAATATCCACGATTTTAGGGCCCTTCTTTTTGGGCCCAAAAACCGAAAAAGTCACCGTTACCCCCCCTTGAGAGATTTTCAATTTTGGACCAAAATTTCAAAGTCGTTTTGGCTCTACCAACTCAAGAGGGAACCTCCCCCGACCCCAGCCCTACACTTTGCAGGTCCGGATCTGCCTTAGTTTGGAAAATATCCACGATTTTAGGGCCCTTCTTTTTGGGCCCAAAAACCGAAAAAGTCACCGTTACCCCCCCTTGAGAGATTTTCAATTTTGGACCAAAATTTCAAAGTCGTTTTTGCTCTACCAACTCAAGAGGGAACCTCCCCCGACCCCAGCCCTACACTTTGCAGGTCCGGATCTGCCTTAGTTTGGAAAATATCCACGATTTTAGGGCCCTTCTTTTTGGGCCCAAAAACCGAAAAAGTCACCGTTACCCCCCCTTGAGAGATTTTCAATTTTGGACCAAAATTTCAAAGTCGTTTTTGCTCTACCAACTCAAGAGGGAACCTCCCCCGACCCCAGCCCTACACTTTGCAGGTCCGGATCTGCCTTAGTTTGGAAAATATCCACGATTTTAGGGCCCTTCTTTTTGGGCCCAAAAACCGAAAAAGTCACCGTTACCCCCCCTTGAGAGATTTTCAATTTTGGACCAAAATTTCAAAGTCGTTTTTGCTCTACCAACTCAAGAGAGAACCTCCCCCGACCCCAGCCCTACACTTTGCAGGTCCGGATCTGCCTTAGTTTGGAAAATATCCACGATTTTAGGGCCCTTCTTTTTGGGCCCAAAAACCGAAAAAGTCACCGTTACCCCCCCTTGAGAGATTTTCAATTTTGGACCAAAATTTCAAAGTCGTTTTTGCTCTACCAACTCAAGAGGGAACCTCCCCCGACCCCAGCCCTACACTTTGCAGGTCCGGATCTGCCTTAGTTTGGAAAATATCCACGATTTTAGGGCCCTTCTTTTTGGGCCCAAAAACCGAAAAAGTCACCGTTACCCCCCCTTGAGAGATTTTCAATTTTGGACCAAAATTTCAAAGTCGTTTTTGCTCTACCAACTCAAGAGGGAACCTCCCCCGACCCCAGCCCTACACTTTGCAGGTCCGGATCTGCCTTAGTTTGGAAAATATCCACGATTTTAGGGCCCTTCTTTTTGGGCCCAAAAAACCGAAAAAGTCACCGTTACCCCCCCTTGAGAGATTTTCAATTTTGGACCAAAATTTCAAAGTCGTTTTTGCTCTACCAACTCAAGAGGGAACCTCCCCCGACCCCAGCCCTACACTTTGCAGGTCCGGATCTGCCTTAGTTTGGAAAATATCCACGATTTTAGGGCCCTTCTTTTTGGGCCCCAAAACCGAAAAAGTCACCGTTACCCCCCCTTGAGAGATTTTCAATTTTGGACCAAAATTTCAAAGTCGTTTTTGCTCTACCAACTCAAGAGGGAACCTCCCCCGACCCCAGCCC
This sequence comes from Marthasterias glacialis, assembly GCA_911728455.2. Taxonomy (NCBI): domain Eukaryota; kingdom Metazoa; phylum Echinodermata; class Asteroidea; order Forcipulatida; family Asteriidae; genus Marthasterias; species Marthasterias glacialis. The sequence continues at coordinate 79,135 of CAJVRT020000006.1, forward strand.
TACACTTTGCAGGTCCGGATCTGCCTTAGTTTGGAAAATATCCACGATTTTAGGGCCCTTCTTTTTGGGCCCAAAAACCGAAAAAGTCACCGTTACCCCCCCTTGAGAGATTTTCAATTTTGGACCAAAATTTCAAAGTCGTTTTTGCTCTACCAACTCAAGAGGGAACCTCCCCCGACCCCAGCCCTACACTTTGCAGGTCCGGATCTGCCTTAGTTTGGAAAATATCCACGATTTTAGGGCCCTTCTTTTTGGGCCCAAAAACCGAAAAAGTCACCGTTACCCCCCCCCCCCTTGAGAGATTTTCAATTTTGGACCAAAATTTCAAAGTCGTTTTTGCTCTACCAACTCAAGAGGGAACCTCCCCCGACCCCAGCCCTACACTTTGCAGGTCCGGATCTGCCTTAGTTTGGAAAATATCCACGATTTTAGGGCCTTTCTTTTTGGGCCCAAAAACCGAAAAAGTCACCGTTACCCCCCCTTGAGAGATTTTCAATTTTGGACCAAAATTTCAAAGTCGTTTTTGCTCTACCAACTCAAGAGAGAACCTCCCCCGACCCCAGCCCTACACTTTGCAGGTCCGGATCTGCCTTAGTTTGGAAAATATCCACGATTTTAGGGCCCTTCTTTTTGGGCCCAAAAACCGAAAAAGTCACCGTTACCCCCCCTTGAGAGATTTTCAATTTTGGACCAAAATTTCAAAGTCGTTTTTGCTCTACCAACTCAAGAGGGAACCTCCCCCGACCCCAGCCCTACACTTTGCAGGTCCGGATCTGCCTTAGTTTGGAAAATATCCACGATTTTAGGGCCCTTCTTTTTGGGCCCAAAAACCGAAAAAGTCACCGTTACCCCCCCTTGAGAGTCTTTCAATTTTGGACCAAAATTTCAAAGTCGTTTTTGCTCTACCAACTCAAGAGGGAACCTCCCCCGACCCCAGCCCTACACTTTGCAGGTCCGGATCTGCCTTAGTTTGGAAAATATCCACAATTTTAGGGCCCTTCTTTTTGGGCCCACAAACCGAAAAAGTCACCGTTACCCCCCCTTGAGAGATTTTCAATTTTGGACCAAAATTTCAAAGTCGTTTTTGCTCTACCAACTCAAGAGGGAACCTCCCCCGACCCCAGCCCTACACTTTGCAGGTCCGGATCTGCCTTAGTTTGGAAAATATCCACGATTTTAGGGCCCTTCTTTTTGGGCCCAAAAACCGAAAAAGTCACCGTTACCCCCCCTTGAGAGATTTTCAATTTTGGACCAAAATTTCAAAGTCGTTTTTGCTCTACCAACTCAAGAGAGAACCTCCCCCGACCCCAGCCCTACACTTTGCAGGTCCGGATCTTTCTTAGTTTGGAAAATATCCACGATTTTAGGGCCCTTCTTTTTGGGCCCAAAAACCGAAAAAGTCACCGTTACCCCCCCTTGAGAGATTTTCAATTTTGGACCAAAATTTCAAAGTCGTTTTTGCTCTACCAACTCAAGAGGGAACCTCCCCCGACCCCAGCCCTACACTTTGCAGGTCCGGATCTGCCTTAGTTTGGAAAATATCCACGATTTTAGGGCCCTTCTTTTTGGGCCCAAAAACCGAAAAAGTCACCGTTACCCCCCCTTGAGAGATTTTCAATTTTGGACCAAAATTTCAAAGTCGTTTTTGCTCTACCAACTCAAGAGGGAACCTCCCCCGACCCCAGCCCTACACTTTGCAGGTCCGGATCTGCCTTAGTTTGGAAAATATCCACGATTTTAGGGCCCTTCTTTTTGGGCCAAAAAACCGAAAAAGTCACCGTTACCCCCCCTTGAGAGATTTTCAATTTTGGACCAAAATTTCAAAGTCGTTTTTGCTCTACCAACTCAAGAGAGAACCTCCCCCGACCCCAGCCCTACACTTTGCAGGTCCGGATCTGCCTTAGTTTGGAAAATATCCACGATTTTAGGGCCCTTCTATTTGGGCCCAAAAACCGAAAAAGTCACCGTTACCCCCCCCTTGAGAGATTTTCAATTTTGGACCAAAATTTCAAAGTCGTTTTTGCTCTACCAACTCAAGAGGGAACCCCCCCCCCCCGACCCCAGCCCTACACTTTGCAGGTCCGGATCTGCCTTAGTTTGGAAAATATCCACGATTTTAGGGCCCTTCTTTTTGGGCCCAAAATCCGAAAAAGTCACCGTTACCCCTCCTTGAGAGATTTTCAATTTTGGACCAAAATTTCAAAGTCGTTTTTGCTCTACCAACTCAAGAGGGAACCTCCCCCGACCCCAGCCCTACACTTTGCAGGTCCGGATCTGCCTTAGTTTGGAAAATATCCACGATTTTAGGGCCCTTCTTTTTGGGCCCAAAAACCGAAAAAGTCACCGTTACCCCCCCTTGAGAGATTTTCAATTTTGGACCAAAATTTCAAAGTCGTTTTTGCTCTACCAACTCAAGAGGGAACCTCCCCCGACCCCAGCCCTACACTTTGCAGGTCCGGATCTGCCTTAGTTTGGAAAATATCCACGATTTTAGGGCCCTTCTTTTTGGGCCCAAAAACCGAAAAAGTCACCGTTACCCCCCCTTGAGAGATTTTCAATTTTGGACCAAAATTTCAAAGTCGTTTTTGCTCTACCAACTCAAGAGAGAACCTCCCCCGACCCCAGCCCTACACTTTGCAGGTCCGGATCTGCCTTAGTTTGGAAAATATCCACGATTTTAGGGCCCTTCTATTTGGGCCCAAAAACCGAAAAAGTCACCGTTACCCCCCCTTGAGAGATTTTCAATTTTGGACCAAAATTTCAAAGTCGTTTTTGCTCTACCAACTCAAGAGGGAACCCCCCCCGACCCCAGCCCTACACTTTGCAGGTCCGGATCTGCCTTAGTTTGGAAAATATCCACGATTTTAGGGCCCTTCTTTTTGGGCCCAAAATCCGAAAAAGTCACCGTTACCCCCCCTTGAGAGATTTTCAATTTTGGACCAAAATTTCAAAGTCGTTTTTGCTCTACCAACTCAAGAGGGAACCTCCCCCGACCCCAGCCCTACACTTTGCAGGTCCGGATCTGCCTTAGTTTGGAAAATATCCAGGATTTTAGGGCCCTTCTTTTTGGGCCAAAAAACCGAAAAAGTCACCGTTACCCCCCCTTGAGAGATTTTCAATTTTGGACCAAAATTTCAAAGTCGTTTTTGCTCTACCAACTCAAGAGGGAACCTCCCCCGACCCCAGCCCTACACTTTGCAGGTCCGGATCTGCCTTAGTTTGGAAAATATCCAGGATTTTAGGGCCCTTCTTTTTGGGCCAAAAAACCGAAAAAGTCACCGTTACCCCCCCCTTAAGAGATTTTCAATTTTGGACCAAAATTTCAAAGTCGTTTTTGCTCTACCAACTCAAGAGGGAACCTCCCCCGACCCCAGCCCTACACTTTGCAGGTCCGGATCTGCCTTAGTTTGGAAAATATCCAGGATTTTAGGGCCCTTCTTTTTGGGCCAAAAAACCGAAAAAGTCACCGTTACCCCCCCTTGAGAGATTTTCAATTTTGGACCAAAATTTCAAAGTCGTTTTTGCTCTACCAACTCAAGAGGGAACCTCCCCCGACCCCAGCCCTACACTTTGCAGGTCCGGATCTGCCTTAGTTTGGAAAATAACCAGGATTTTAGGGCCTTTCTTTTTGGGCCCAAAAACCGAAAAAGTCACCGTTACCCCCCCTTGAGAGATTTTCAATTTTGGACCAAAATTTCAAAGTCGTTTTTGCTCTACCAACTCAAGAGGGAACCTCCCCCGACCCCAGCCCTACACTTTGCAGGTCCGGATCTGCCTTAGTTTGGAAAATATCCACGATTTTAGGGCCCTTTCTTTTTGGGCCCAAAAACCGAAAAAGTCACCGTTACCCCCCCTTGAGAGATTTTCAATTTTGGACCAAAATTTCAAAGTCGTTTTTGCTCTACCAACTCAAGAGAGAACCTCCCCCGACCCCAGCCCTACACTTTGCAGGTCCGGATCTTTCTTAGTTTGGAAAATATCCACGATTTTAGGGCCCTTCTTTTTGGGCCCAAAAACCGAAAAAGTCACCGTTACCCCCCCTTGAGAGATTTTCAATTTTGGACCAAAATTTCAAAGTCGTTTTTGCTCTACCAACTCAAGAGGGAACCTCCCCCGACCCCAGCCCTACACTTTGCAGGTCCGGATCTGCCTTAGTTTGGAAAATATCCACGATTTTAGGGCCCTTCTTTTTGGGCCCAAAAACCGAAAAAGTCACCGTTACCCCCCCTTGAGAGATTTTCAATTTTGGACCAAAATTTCAAAGTCGTTTTTGCTCTACCAACTCAAGAGGGAACCTCCCCCGACCCCAGCCCTACACTTTGCAGGTCCGGATCTGCCTTAGTTTGGAAAATATCCACGATTTTAGGGCCCTTCTTTTTGGGCCCAAAAACCGAAAAAGTCACCGTTACCCCCCCTTGAGAGATTTTCAATTTTGGACCAAAATTTCAAAGTCGTTTTTGCTCTACCAACTCAAGAGGGAACCTCCCCCGACCCCAGCCCTACACTTTGCAGGTCCGGATCTGCCTTAGTTTGGAAAATATCCACGATTTTAGGGCCCTTCTTTTTGGGCCCAAAAACCGAAAAAGTCACCGTTACCCCCCCTTGAGAGATTTTCAATTTTGGACCAAAATTTCAAAGTCGTTTTTGCTCTACCAACTCAAGAGGGAACCTCCCCCGACCCCAGCCCTACACTTTGCAGGTCCGGATCTGCCTTAGTTTGGAAAATATCCACGATTTTAGGGCCCTTCTTTTTGGGCCCAAAAACCGAAAAAGTCACCGTTACCCCCCCTTGAGAGATTTTCAATTTTGGACCAAAATTTCAAAGTCGTTTTTGCTCTACCAACTCAAGAGGGAACCTCCCCCGACCCCAGCCCTACACTTTGCAGGTCCGGATCTGCCTTAGTTTGGAAAATATCCACGATTTTAGGGCCCTTCTTTTTGGGCCCAAAAACCGAAAAAGTCACCGTTACCCCCCCTTGAGAGATTTTCAATTTTGGACCAAAATTTCAAAGTCGTTTTTGCTCTACCAACTCAAGAGGGAACCTCCCCCGACCCCAGCCCTACACTTTGCAGGTCCGGATCTGCCTTAGTTTGGAAAATATCCACGATTTTAGGGCCCTTCTTTTTGGGCCCAAAAACCGAAAAAGTCACCGTTACCCCCCCTTGAGAGATTTTCAATTTTGGACCAAAATTTCAAAGTCGTTTTTGCTCTACCAACTCAAGAGGGAACCTCCCCCGACCCCAGCCCTACACTTTGCAGGTCCGGATCTGCCTTAGTTTGGAAAATATCCACGATTTTAGGGCCCTTCTTTTTGGGCCCAAAAACCGAAAAAGTCACCGTTACCCCCCCTTGAGAGATTTTCAATTTTGGACCAAAATTTCAAAGTCGTTTTTGCTCTACCAACTCAAGAGGGAACCTCCCCCGACCCCAGCCCTACACTTTGCAGGTCCGGATCTGCCTTAGTTTGGAAAATATCCACGATTTTAGGGCCCTTCTTTTTGGGCCCAAAAACCGAAAAAGTCACCGTTACCCCCCCTTGAGAGATTTTCAATTTTGGACCAAAATTTCAAAGTCGTTTTTGCTCTACCAACTCAAGAGGGAACCTCCCCCGACCCCAGCCCTACACTTTGCAGGTCCGGATCTGCCTTAGTTTGGAAAATATCCACGATTTTAGGGCCCTTCTTTTTGGGCCCAAAAACCGAAAAAGTCACCGTTACCCCCCCTTGAGAGATTTTCAATTTTGGACCAAAATTTCAAAGTCGTTTTTGCTCTACCAACTCAAGAGGGAACCTCCCCCGACCCCAGCCCTACACTTTGCAGGTCCGGATCTGCCTTAGTTTGGAAAATATCCACGATTTTAGGGCCCTTCTTTTTGGGCCCAAAAACCGAAAAAGTCACCGTTACCCCCCCTTGAGAGATTTTCAATTTTGGACCAAAATTTCAAAGTCGTTTTTGCTCTACCAACTCAAGAGGGAACCTCCCCCGACCCCAGCCCTACACTTTGCAGGTCCGGATCTGCCTTAGTTTGGAAAATATCCACGATTTTAGGGCCCTTCTTTTTGGGCCCAAAAACCGAAAAAGTCACCGTTACCCCCCCTTGAGAGATTTTCAATTTTGGACCAAAATTTCAAAGTCGTTTTTGCTCTACCAACTCAAGAGGGAACCTCCCCCGACCCCAGCCCTACACTTTGCAGGTCCGGATCTGCCTTAGTTTGGAAAATATCCACGATTTTAGGGCCCTTCTTTTTGGGCCCAAAAACCGAAAAAGTCACCGTTACCCCCCCTTGAGAGATTTTCAATTTTGGACCAAAATTTCAAAGTCGTTTTTGCTCTACCAACTCAAGAGGGAACCTCCCCCGACCCCAGCCCTACACTTTGCAGGTCCGGATCTGCCTTAGTTTGGAAAATATCCACGATTTTAGGGCCCTTCTTTTTGGGCCCAAAAACCGAAAAAGTCACCGTTACCCCCCCTTGAGAGATTTTCAATTTTGGACCAAAATTTCAAAGTCGTTTTTGCTCTACCAACTCAAGAGAGAACCTCCCCCGACCCCAGCCCTACACTTTGCAGGTCCGGATCTTTCTTAGTTTGGAAAATATCCACGATTTTAGGGCCCTTCTTTTTGGGCCCAAAAACCGAAAAAGTCACCGTTACCCCCCCTTGAGAGATTTTCAATTTTGGACCAAAATTTCAAAGTCGTTTTTGCTCTACCAACTCAAGAGAGAACCTCCCCCGACCCCAGCCCTACACTTTGCAGGTCCGGATCTTTCTTAGTTTGGAAAATATCCACGATTTTAGGGCCCTTCTTTTTGGGCCCAAAAACCGAAAAAGTCACCGTTACCCCCCCTTGAGAGATTTTCAATTTTGGACCAAAATTTCAAAGTCGTTTTTGCTCTACCAACTCAAGAGGGAACCTCCCCCGACCCCAGCCCTACACTTTGCAGGTCCGGATCTGCCTTAGTTTGGAAAATATCCACGATTTTAGGGCCCTTCTTTTTGGGCCCAAAAACCGAAAAAGTCACCGTTACCCCCCCTTGAGAGATTTTCAATTTTGGACCAAAATTTCAAAGTCGTTTTTGCTCTACCAACTCAAGAGGGAACCTCCCCCGACCCCAGCCCTACACTTTGCAGGTCCGGATCTGCCTTAGTTTGGAAAATATCCACGATTTTAGGGCCCTTCTTTTTGGGCCCAAAAACCGAAAAAGTCACCGTTACCCCCCCTTGAGAGATTTTCAATTTTGGACCAAAATTTCAAAGTCGTTTTTGCTCTACCAACTCAAGAGGGAACCTCCCCCGACCCCAGCCCTACACTTTGCAGGTCCGGATCTGCCTTAGTTTGGAAAATATCCACGATTTTAGGGCCCTTCTTTTTGGGCCCAAAAACCGAAAAAGTCACCGTTACCCCCCCTTGAGAGATTTTCAATTTTGGACCAAAATTTCAAAGTCGTTTTTGCTCTACCAACTCAAGAGAGAACCTCCCCCGACCCCAGCCCTACACTTTGCAGGTCCGGATCTGCCTTAGTTTGGAAAATATCGACGATTTTAGGGCCCTTCTTTTTGGGCCCAAAAACCGAAAAAGTCACCGTTACCCCCCCTTGAGAGATTTTCAATTTTGGACCAAAATTTCAAAGTCGTTTTTGCTCTACCAACTCAAGAGGGAACCCCCCCGACCACAGCCCTACACTTTGCAGGTCCGGATCTGCCTTAGTTTGGAAAATATCCACGATTTTAGGGCCCTTCTTTTTGGGCCCAAAAACCGAAAAAGTCACCGTTACCCCCCCTTGAGAGATTTTCAATTTTGGACCAAAATTTCAAAGTCGTTTTTGCTCTACCAACTCAAGAGGGAACCTCCCCCGACCCCAGCCCTACACTTTGCAGGTCCGGATCTGCCTTAGTTTGGAAAATATCCACGATTTTAGGGCCCTTCTTTTTGGGCCCAAAAACCGAAAAAGTCACCGTTACCCCCCCTTGAGAGATTTTCAATTTTGGACCAAAATTTCAAAGTCGTTTTTGCTCTACCAACTCAAGAGGGAACCTCCCCCGACCCCAGCCCTACACTTTGCAGGTCCGGATCTGCCTTAGTTTGGAAAATATCCACGATTTTAGGGCCCTTCTTTTTGGGCCCAAAAACCGAAAAAGTCACCGTTACCCCCCCTTGAGAGATTTTCAATTTTGGACCAAAATTTCAAAGTCGTTTTTGCTCTACCAACTCAAGAGAGAACCTCCCCCGACCCCAGCCCTACACTTTGCAGGTCCGGATCTGCCTTAGTTTGGAAAATATCCACGATTTTAGGGCCCTTCTTTTTGGGCCCAAAAACCGAAAAAGTCACCGTTACCCCCCCTTGAGAGATTTTCAATTTTGGACCAAAATTTCAAAGTCGTTTTTGCTCTACCAACTCAAGAGGGAACCTCCCCCGACCCCAGCCCTACACTTTGCAGGTCCGGATCTGCCTTAGTTTGGAAAATATCCACGATTTTAGGGCCCTTCTTTTTGGGCCCAAAAACCGAAAAAGTCACCGTTACCCCCCCTTGAGAGATTTTCAATTTTGGACCAAAATTTCAAAGTCGTTTTTGCTCTACCAACTCAAGAGAGAACCTCCCCCGACCCCAGCCCTACACTTTGCAGGTCCGGATCTGCCTTAGTTTGGAAAATATCCACGATTTTAGGGCCCTTCTTTTTGGGCCCAAAAACCGAAAAAGTCACCGTTACCCCCCCTTGAGAGATTTTCAATTTTGGACCAAAATTTCAAAGTCGTTTTTGCTCTACCAACTCAAGAGGGAACCTCCCCCGACCCCAGCCCTACACTTTGCAGGTCCGGATCTGCCTTAGTTTGGAAAATATCCACGATTTTAGGGCCCTTCTTTTTGGGCCCAAAAACCGAAAAAGTCACCGTTACCCCCCCTTGAGAGATTTTCAATTTTGGACCAAAATTTCAAAGTCGTTTTTGCTCTACCAACTCAAGAGGGAACCTCCCCCAACCCCAGCCCTACACTTTGCAGGTCCGGATCTGCCTTAGTTTGGAAAATATCCACGATTTTAGGGCCCTTCTTTTTGGGCCCAAAAACCGAAAAAATCACCGTTACCCCCCCCTTGAGAGATTTTCAATTTTGGACCAAAATTTCAAAGTCGTTTTTGCTCTACCAACTCAAGAGGGAACCTCCCCCGACCCCAGCCCTACACTTTGCAGGTCCGGATCTGCCTTAGTTTGGAAAATATCCACGATTTTAGGGCCCTTCTTTTTGGGCCCAAAAACCGCAAAAGTCACCGTTACCCCCCCTTGAGAGATTTTCAATTTTGGACCAAAATTTCAAAGTCGTTTTTGCTCTACCAACTCAAGAGGGAACCTCCCCCGACCCCAGCCCTACACTTTGCAGGTCCGGATCTGCCTTAGTTTGGAAAATATCCACGATTTTAGGGCCCTTCTTTTTGGGCCCAAAAACCGAAAAAGTCACCGTTACCCCCCCTTGAGAGATTTTCAATTTTGGACCAAAATTTCAAAGTCGTTTTTGCTCTACCAACTCAAGAGGGAACCTCCCCCGACCCCAGCCCTACACTTTGCAGGTCCGGATCTGCCTTAGTTTGGAAAATATCCACGATTTTAGGGCCCTTCTTTTTGGGCCCAAAAACCGAAAAAGTCACCGTTACCCCCCCTTGAGAGATTTTCAATTTTGGACCAAAATTTCAAAGTCGTTTTTGCTCTACCAACTCAAGAGAGAACCTCCCCGACCCCAGCCCTACACTTTGCAGGTCCGGATCTGCCTTAGTTTGGAAAATATCCACGATTTTAGGGCCCTTCTTTTTGGGCCCAAAAACCGAAAAAGTCACCGTTACCCCCCCCTTGAGAGATTTTCAATTTTGGACCAAAATTTCAAAGTCGTCTTGCTCTACCAACTCAAGAGGGAACCTCCCCCGACCCCAGCCCTACACTTTGCAGGTCCGGATCTGCCTTAGTTTGGAAAATATCCACGATTTTAGGGCCCTTCTTTTTGGGCCCAAAAACCGAAAAAGTCACCGTTACCCCCCCTTGAGAGATTTTCAATTTTGGACCAAAATTTCAAAGTCGTTTTTGCTCTACCAACTCAAGAGGGAACCTCCCCCGACCCCAGCCCTACACTTTGCAGGTCCGGATCTGCCTTAGTTTGGAAAATATCCACGATTTTAGGGCCCTTCTTTTTGGGCCCAAAAACCGAAAAAGTCACCGTTACCCCCCCTTGAGAGATTTTCAATTTTGGACCAAAATTTCAAAGTCGTTTTTGCTCTACCAACTCAAGAGGGAACCTCCCCCGACCCCAGCCCTACACTTTGCAGGTCCGGATCTGCCTTAGTTTGGAAAATATCCACGATTTTAGGGCCCTTCTTTTTGGGCCCAAAAACCGAAAAAGTCACCGTTACCCCCCCTTGAGAGATTTTCAATTTTGGACCAAAATTTCAAAGTCGTTTTTGCTCTACCAACTCAAGAGGGAACCTCCCCCGACCCCAGCCCTACACTTTGCAGGTCCGGATCTGCCTTAGTTTGGAAAATATCCACGATTTTAGGGCCCTTCTTTTTGGGCCCAAAAACCGAAAAAGTCACCGTTACCCCCCCTTGAGAGATTTTCAATTTTGGACCAAAATTTCAAAGTCGTTTTTGCTCTACCAACTCAAGAGGGAACCTCCCCCGACCCCAGCCCTACACTTTGCAGGTCCGGATCTGCCTTAGTTTGGAAAATATCCACGATTTTAGGGCCCTTCTTTTTGGGCCCAAAAACCGAAAAAGTCACCGTTACCCCCCCTTGAGAGATTTTCAATTTTGGACCAAAATTTCAAAGTCGTTTTTGCTCTACCAACTCAAGAGGGAACCTCCCCCGACCCCAGCCCTACACTTTGCAGGTCCGGATCTGCCTTAGTTTGGAAAATATCCACGATTTTAGGGCCCTTCTTTTTGGGCCCAAAAACCGAAAAAGTCACCGTTACCCCCCTTGAGAGATTTTCAATTTTGGACCAAAATTTCAAAGTCGTTTTTGCTCTACCAACTCAAGAGGGAACCTCCCCCGACCCCAGCCCTACACTTTGCAGGTCCGGATCTGCCTTAGTTTGGAAAATATCCACGATTTTAGGGCCCTTCTTTTTGGGCCCAAAAACCGAAAAAGTCACCGTTACCCCCCCTTGAGAGATTTTTCAATTTTGGACCAAAATTTCAAAGTCGTTTTTGCTCTACCAACTCAAGAGAGAACCTCCCCCGACCCCAGCCCTTCACTTTGCAGGTCCGGATCTGCCTTAGTTTGGAAAATATCCACGATTTTAGGGCCCTTCTTTTTGGGCCCAAAAACCGAAAAAGTCACCGTTACCCCCCCTTGAGAGATTTTCAATTTTGGACCAAAATTTCAAAGTCGTTTTTGCTCTACCAACTCAAGAGGGAACCTCCCCCGACCCCAGCCCTACACTTTGCAGGTCCGGATCTGCCTTAGTTTGGAAAATATCCACGATTTTAGGGCCCTTCTTTTTGGGCCCAAAAACCGAAAAAGTCACCGTTACCCCCCCTTGAGAGATTTTCAATTTTGGACCAAAATTTCAAAGTCGTTTTTGCTCTACCAACTCAAGAGAGAACCTCCCCCGACCCCAGCCCTACACTTTGCAGGTCCGGATCTGCCTTAGTTTGGAAAATATCCACGATTTTAGGGCCCTTCTTTTTGGGCCAAAAAACCGAAAAAGTCACCGTTACCCCCCCTTGAGAGATTTTCAATTTTGGACCAAAATTTCAAAGTCGTTTTTGCTCTACCAACTCAAGAGGGAACCTCCCCCGACCCCAGCCCTACACTTTGCAGGTCCGGATCTGCCTTAGTTTGGAAAATATCCACGATTTTAGGGCCCTTCTTTTTGGGCCCAAAAACCGAAAAAGTCACCGTTACCCCCCCTTGAGAGATTTTCAATTTTGGACCAAAATTTCAAAGTCGTTTTTGCTCTACCAACTCAAGAGGGAACCTCCCCCGACCCCAGCCCTACACTTTGCAGGTCCGGATCTGCCTTAGTTTGGAAAATATCCACGATTTTAGGGCCCTTCTTTTTGGGCCCAAAAACCGAAAAAGTCACCGTTACCCCCCCTTGAGAGATTTTCAATTTTGGACCAAAATTTCAAAGTCGTTTTTGCTCTACCAACTCAAGAGGGAACCTCCCCCGACCCCAGCCCTACACTTTGCAGGTCCGGATCTGCCTTAGTTTGGAAAATATCCACGATTTTAGGGCCCTTCTTTTTGGGCCCAAAAACCGAAAAAGTCACCGTTACCCCCCCTTGAGAGATTTTCAATTTTGGACCAAAATTTCAAAGTCGTTTTTGCTCTACCAACTCAAGAGGGAACCTCCCCCGACCCCAGCCCTACACTTTGCAGGTCCGGATCTGCCTTAGTTTGGAAAATATCCACGATTTTAGGGCCCTTCTTTTTGGGCCCAAAAACCGAAAAAGTCACCGTTACCCCCCCTTGAGAGATTTTCAATTTTGGACCAAAATTTCAAAGTCGTTTTTGCTCTACCAACTCAAGAGGGAACCTCCCCCGACCCCAGCCCTACACTTTGCAGGTCCGGATCTGCCTTAGTTTGGAAAATATCCACGATTTTAGGGCCCTTCTTTTTGGGCCCAAAAACCGAAAAAGTCACCGTTACCCCCCCTTGAGAGATTTTCAATTTTGGACCAAAATTTCAAAGTCGTTTTTGCTCTACCAACTCAAGAGGGAACCTCCCCCGACCCCAGCCCTACACTTTGCAGGTCCGGATCTGCCTTAGTTTGGAAAATATCCACGATTTTAGGGCCCTTCTTTTTGGGCCCAAAAACCGAAAAAGTCACCGTTACCCCCCCTTGAGAGATTTTCAATTTTGGACCAAAATTTCAAAGTCGTTTTTGCTCTACCAACTCAAGAGGGAACCTCCCCCGACCCCAGCCCTACACTTTGCAGGTCCGGATCTGCCTTAGTTTGGAAAATATCCACGATTTTAGGGCCCTTCTTTTTGGGCCCAAAAACCGAAAAAGTCACCGTTACCCCCCCCTTGAGAGATTTTCAATTTTGGACCAAAATTTCAAAGTCGTTTTTGCTCTACCAACTCAAGAGGGAACCTCCCCCGACCCCAGCCCTACACTTTGCAGGTCCGGATCTGCCTTAGTTTGGAAAATATCCACGATTTTAGGGCCCTTCTTTTTGGGCCCAAAAACCGAAAAAGTCACCGTTACCCCCCCTTGAGAGATTTTCAATTTTGGACCAAAATTTCAAAGTCGTTTTTGCTCTACCAACTCAAGAGAGAACCTCCCCCGACCCCAGCCCTACACTTTGCAGGTCCGGATCTGCCTTAGTTTGGAAAATATCCACGATTTTAGGGCCCTTCTTTTTGGGCCCAAAAACCGAAAAAATCACCGTTACCCCCCCTTGAGAGATTTTCAATTTTGGACCAAAATTTCAAAGTCGTTTTTGCTCTACCAACTCAAGAGGGAACCTCCCCCGACCCCAGCCCTACACTTTGCAGGTCCGGATCTGCCTTAGTTGGGAAAATATCCACGATTTTAGGGCCCTTCTTTTTGGGCCCAAAAACCGAAAAAGTCACCGTTACCCCCCCTTGAGAGATTTTCAATTTTGGACCAAAATTTCAAAGTCGTTTTTGCTCTACCAACTCAAGAGGGAACCTCCCCCGACCCCAGCCCTACACTTTGCAGGTCCGGATCTGCCTTAGTTTGGAAAATATCCACGATTTTAGGGCCCTTCTTTTTGGGCCCAAAAACCGAAAAAGTCACCGTTACCCCCCCCTTGAGAGATTTTCAATTTTGGACCAAAATTTCAAAGTCGTTTTTGCTCTACCAACTCAAGAGGGAACCTCCCCCGACCCCAGCCCTACACTTTGCAGGTCCGGATCTGCCTTAGTTTGGAAAATATCCACGATTTTAGGGCCCTTCTTTTTGGGCCCAAAAACCGAAAAAGTCACCGTTACCCCCCCTTGAGAGATTTTCAATTTTGGACCAAAATTTCAAAGTCGTTTTTGCTCTACCAACTCAAGAGGGAACCTCCCCCGACCCCAGCCCTACACTTTGCAGGTCCGGATCTGCCTTAGTTTGGAAAATATCCACGATTTTAGGGCCCTTCTTTTTGGGCCCAAAAACCGAAAAAGTCACCGTTACCCCCCCTTGAGAGATTTTCAATTTTGGACCAAAATTTCAAAGTCGTTTTTGCTCTACCAACTCAAGAGGGAACCTCCCCCGACCCCAGCCCTACACTTTGCAGGTCCGGATCTGCCTTAGTTTGGAAAATATCCACGATTTTAGGGCCCTTCTTTTTGGGCCCAAAAACCGAAAAAGTCACCGTTACCCCCCCTTGAGAGATTTTCAATTTTGGACCAAAATTTCAAAGTCGTTTTTGCTCTACCAACTCAAGAGGGAACCTCCCCCGACCCCAGCCCTACACTTTGCAGGTCCGGATCTGCCTTAGTTTGGAAAATATCCACGATTTTAGGGCCCTTCTTTTTGGGCCCAAAAACCGAAAAAGTCACCGTTACCCCCCCTTGAGAGATTTTCAATTTTGGACCAAAATTTCAAAGTCGTTTTTGCTCTACCAACTCAAGAGGGAACCTCCCCCGACCCCAGCCCTACACTTTGCAGGTCCGGATCTGCCTTAGTTTGGAAAATATCCACGATTTTAGGGCCCTTCTTTTTGGGCCAAAAAACCGAAAAAGTCACCGTTACCCCCCCTTGAGAGATTTTCAATTTTGGACCAAAATTTCAAAGTCGTTTTTGCTCTACCAACTCAAGAGGGAACCTCCCCCGACCCCAGCCCTACACTTTGCAGGTCCGGATCTGCCTTAGTTTGGAAAATATCCACGATTTTAGGGCCCTTCTTTTTGGGCCCAAAAACCGAAAAAGTCACCGTTACCCCCCTTGAGAGATTTTCAATTTTGGACCAAAATTTCAAAGTCGTTTTTGCTCTACCAACTCAAGAGGGAACCTCCCCCGACCCCAGCCCTACACTTTGCAGGTCCGGATCTGCCTTAGTTTGGAAAATATCCACGATTTTAGGGCCCTTCTTTTTGGGCCCAAAAACTGAAAAAGTCACCGTTACCCCCCCTTGAGAGATTTTCAATTTTGGACCAAAATTTCAAAGTCGTTTTTGCTCTACCAACTCAAGAGGGAACCTCCCCCGACCCCAGCCCTACACTTTGCAGGTCCGGATCTGCCTTAGTTTGGAAAATATCCACGATTTTAGGGCCCTTCTTTTTGGGCCCAAAAACCGAAAAAGTCACCGTTACCCCCCCTTGAGAGATTTTCAATTTTGGACCAAAATTTCAAAGTCGTTTTTGCTCTACCAACTCAAGAGAGAACCTCCCCCGACCCCAGCCCTACACTTTGCAGGTCCGGATCTGCCTTAGTTTGGAAAATATCCACGATTTTAGGGCCCTTCTTTTTGGGCCCAAAAACCGAAAAAGTCACCGTTACCCCCCCTTGAGAGATTTTCAATTTTGGACCAAAATTTCAAAGTCGTTTTTGCTCTACCAACTCAAGAGGGAACCTCCCCCGACCCCAGCCCTACACTTTGCAGGTCCGGATCTGCCTTAGTTTGGAAAATATCCACGATTTTAGGGCCCTTCTTTTTGGGCCCAAAAACCGAAAAAGTCACCGTTACCCCCCCTTGAGAGATTTTCAATTTTGGACCAAAATTTCAAAGTCGTTTTTGCTCTACCAACTCAAGAGGGAACCTCCCCCGACCCCAGCCCTACACTTTGCAGGTCCGGATCTGCCTTAGTTTGGAAAATATCCACGATTTTAGGGCCCTTCTTTTTGGGCCCAAAAACCGAAAAAGTCACCGTTACCCCCCCCCCCCCTTGAGAGATTTTCAATTTTGGACCAAAATTTCAAAGTCGTTTTTGCTCTACCAACTCAAGAGAGAACCTCCCCCGACCCCAGCCCTACACTTTGCAGGTCCGGATCTGCCTTAGTTTGGAAAATATCCACGATTTTAGGGCCCTTCTTTTTGGGCCCAAAAACCGAAAAAGTCACCGTTACCCCCCCTTGAGAGATTTTCAATTTTGGACCAAAATTTCAAAGTCGTTTTTGCTCTACCAACTCAAGAGGGAACCTCCCCCGACCCCAGCCCTACACTTTGCAGGTCCGGATCTGCCTTAGTTTGGAAAATATCCACGATTTTAGGGCCCTTCTTTTTGGGCCAAAAAACAGAAAAAGTCACCGTTACCCCCCCTTGAGAGATTTTCAATTTTGGACCAAAATTTCAAAGTCGTTTTTGCTCTACCAACTCAAGAGAGAACCTCCCCCGACCCCAGCCCTACACTTTGCAGGTCCGGATCTGCCTTAGTTTGGAAAATATCCACGATTTTAGGGCCCTTCTTTTTGGGCCCAAAAACCGAAAAAGTCACCGTTACCCCCCCTTGAGAGATTTTCAATTTTGGACCAAAATTTCAAAGTCGTTTTTGCTCTACCAACTCAAGAGGGAACCTCCCCCGACCCCAGCCCTACACTTTGCAGGTCCGGATCTGCCTTAGTTTGGAAAATATCCACGATTTTAGGGCCCTTCTTTTTGGGCCCAAAAACCGAAAAAGTCACCGTTACCCCCCCTTGAGAGATTTTCAATTTTGGACCAAAATTTCAAAGTCGTTTTTGCTCTACCAACTCAAGAGAGAACCTCCCCCGACCCCAGCCCTACACTTTGCAGGTCCGGATCTGCCTTAGTTTGGAAAATATCCACGATTTTAGGGCCCTTCTTTTTGGGCCCAAAAACCGAAAAAGTCACCGTTACCCCCCCTTGAGAGATTTTCAATTTTGGACCAAAATTTCAAAGTCGTTTTTGCTCTACCAACTCAAGAGGGAACCTCCCCCGACCCCAGCCCTACACTTTGCAGGTCCGGATCTGCCTTAGTTTGGAAAATATCCACGATTTTAGGGCCCTTCTTTTTGGGCCCAAAAACCGAAAAAGTCACCGTTACCCCCCCTTGAGAGATTTTCAATTTTGGACCAAAATTTCAAAGTCGTTTTTGCTCTACCAACTCAAGAGGGAACCTCCCCCGACCCCAGCCCTACACTTTGCAGGTCCGGATCTGCCTTAGTTTGGAAAATATCCACGATTTTAGGGCCCTTCTTTTTGGGCCCAAAAACCGAAAAAGTCACCGTTACCCCCCCCTTGAGAGATTTTCAATTTTGGACCAAAATTTCAAAGTCGTTTTTGCTCTACCAACTCAAGAGGGAACCTCCCCCGACCCCAGCCCGACACTTTGCAGGTCCGGATCTGCCTTAGTTTGGAAAATATCCACGATTTTAGGGCCCTTCTTTTTGGGCCCAAAAACCGAAAAAGTCACCGTTACCCCCCCTTGAGAGATTTTCAATTTTGGACCAAAATTTCAAAGTCGTTTTTGCTCTACCAACTCAAGAGGGAACCTCCCCCGACCCCAGCCCTACACTTTGCAGGTCCGGATCTGCCTTAGTTTGGAAAATATCCACGATTTTAGGGCCCTTCTTTTTGGGCCCAAAAACCGAAAAAGTCACCGTTACCCCCCCTTGAGAGATTTTCAATTTTGGACCAAAATTTCAAAGTCGTTTTTGCTCTACCAACTCAAGAGAGAACCTCCCCCGACCCCAGCCCTACACTTTGCAGGTCCGGATCTGCCTTAGTTTGGAAAATATCCACGATTTTAGGGCCCTTCTTTTTGGGCCCAAAAACCGAAAAAGTCACCGTTACCCCCCCTTGAGAGATTTTCAATTTTGGACCAAAATTTCAAAGTCGTTTTTGCTCTACCAACTCAAGAGGGAACCTCCCCCGACCCCAGCCCTACACTTTGCAGGTCCGGATCTGCCTTAGTTTGGAAAATATCCACGATTTTAGGGCCCTTCTTTTTGGGCCCAAAAACCGAAAAAGTCACCGTTACCCCCCCTTGAGAGATTTTCAATTTTGGACCAAAATTTCAAAGTCGTTTTTGCTCTACCAACTCAAGAGAGAACCTCCCCCGACCCCAGCCCTACACTTTGCAGGTCCGGATCTGCCTTAGTTTGGAAAATATCCACGATTTTAGGGCCCTTCTTTTTGGGCCCAAAAACCGAAAAAGTCACCGTTACCCCCCCTTGAGAGATTTTCAATTTTGGACCAAAATTTCAAAGTCGTTTTTGCTCTACCAACTCAAGAGGGAACCTCCCCCGACCCCAGCCCTACACTTTGCAGGTCCGGATCTGCCTTAGTTTGGAAAATATCCACGATTTTAGGGCCCTTCTTTTTGGGCCCAAAAACCGAAAAAGTCACCGTTACCCCCCCTTGAGAGATTTTCAATTTTGGACCAAAATTTCAAAGTCGTTTTTGCTCTACCAACTCAAGAGAGAACCTCCCCCGACCCCAGCCCAACACTTTGCAGGTCCGGATCTGCCTTAGTTTGGAAAATATCCACGATTTTAGGGCCCTTCTTTTTGGGCCCAAAAACCGAAAAAGTCACCGTTACCCCCCCTTGAGAGATTTTCAATTTTGGACCAAAATTTCAAAGTCGTTTTTGCTCTACCAACTCAAGAGGGAACCTCCCCCGAC
This sequence comes from Marthasterias glacialis, assembly GCA_911728455.2. Lineage (NCBI taxonomy): Eukaryota > Metazoa > Echinodermata > Asteroidea > Forcipulatida > Asteriidae > Marthasterias > Marthasterias glacialis. The sequence goes on from CAJVRT020000006.1 coordinate 97,659, forward strand.
CCCAGCCCTACACTTTGCAGGTCCGGATCTGCCTTAGTTTGGAAAATATCCACGATTTTAGGGCCCTTCTTTTTGGGCCCAAAAACCGAAAAAGTCACCGTTACCCCCCCTTGAGAGATTTTCAATTTTGGACCAAAATTTCAAAGTCGTTTTTGCTCTACCAACTCAAGAGAGAACCTCCCCCGACCCCAGCCCTACACTTTGCAGGTCCGGATCTGCCTTAGTTTGGAAAATATCCACGATTTTAGGGCCCTTCTTTTTGGGCCCAAAAACCGAAAAAGTCACCGTTACCCCCCCTTGAGAGATTTTCAATTTTGGACCAAAATTTCAAAGTCGTTTTTGCTCTACCAACTCAAGAGGGAACCTCCCCCGACCCCAGCCCTACACTTTGCAGGTCCGGATCTGCCTTAGTTTGGAAAATATCCACGATTTTAGGGCCCTTCTTTTTGGGCCCAAAAACCGAAAAAGTCACCGTTACCCCCCCTTGAGAGATTTTCAATTTTGGACCAAAATTTCAAAGTCGTTTTTGCTCTACCAACTCAAGAGAGAACCTCCCCCGACCCCAGCCCAACACTTTGCAGGTCCGGATCTGCCTTAGTTTGGAAAATATCCACGATTTTAGGGCCCTTCTTTTTGGGCCCAAAAACCGAAAAAGTCACCGTTACCCCCCCTTGAGAGATTTTCAATTTTGGACCAAAATTTCAAAGTCGTTTTTGCTCTACCAACTCAAGAGGGAACCTCCCCCGACCCCAGCCCTACACTTTGCAGGTCCGGATCTGCCTTAGTTTGGAAAATATCCACGATTTTAGGGCCCTTCTTTTTGGGCCCAAAAACCGAAAAAGTCACCGTTACCCCCCCTTGAGAGATTTTCAATTTTGGACCAAAATTTCAAAGTCGTTTTTGCTCTACCAACTCAAGAGGGAACCTCCCCCGACCCCAGCCCTACACTTTGCAGGTCCGGATCTGCCTTAGTTTGGAAAATATCCACGATTTTAAGGCCCATCTTTTTGGGCCCAAAAACCGAAAAAGTCACCGTTACCCCCCCCTTGAGAGATTTTCAATTTTGGACCAAAATTTCAAAGTCGTTTTTGCTCTACCAACTCAAGAGAGAACCTCCCCCGACCCCAGCCCTACACTTTGCAGGTCCGGATCTGCCTTAGTTTGGAAAATATCCACGATTTTAGGGCCCTTCTTTTTGGGCCCAAAAACCGAAAAAGTCACCGTTACCCCCCCTTGAGAGATTTTCAATTTTGGACCAAAATTTCAAAGTCGTTTTTGCTCTACCAACTCAAGAGGGAACCTCCCCCGACCCCAGCCCTACACTTTGCAGGTCCGGATCTGCCTTAGTTTGGAAAATATCCACGATTTTAGGGGCCTTCTTTTTGGGCCCAAAAACCGAAAAAGTCACCGTTACCCCCCCTTGAGAGATTTTCAATTTTGGACCAAAATTTCAAAGTCGTTTTTGCTCTACCAACTCAAGAGGGAACCTCCCCCGACCCCAGCCCTACACTTTGCAGGTCCGGATCTGCCTTAGTTTGGAAAATATCCACGATTTTAGGGCCCTTCTTTTTGGGCCCAAAAACCGAAAAAGTCACCGTTACCCCCCCTTGAGAGATTTTCAATTTTGGACCAAAATTTCAAAGTCGTTTTTGCTCTACCAACTCAAGAGGGAACCTCCCCCGACCCCAGCCCTACACTTTGCAGGTCCGGATCTGCCTTAGTTTGGAAAATATCCACGATTTTAGGGCCCTTCTTTTTGGGCCCAAAAACCGAAAAAGTCACCGTTACCCCCCCTTGAGAGATTTTCAATTTTGGACCAAAATTTCAAAGTCGTTTTTGCTCTACCAACTCAAGAGAGAACCTCCCCCGACCCCAGCCCTACACTTTGCAGGTCCGGATCTGCCTTAGTTTGGAAAATATCCACGATTTTAGGGCCCTTCTTTTTGGGCCCAAAAACCGAAAAAGTCACCGTTACCCCCCCTTGAGAGATTTTCAATTTTGGACCAAAATTTCAAAGTCGTTTTTGCTCTACCAACTCAAGAGGGAACCTCCCCCGACCCCAGCCCTACACTTTGCAGGTCCGGATCTGCCTTAGTTTGGAAAATATCCACGATTTTAGGGCCCTTCTTTTTGGGCCCAAAAACCGAAAAAGTCACCGTTACCCCCCCTTGAGAGATTTTCAATTTTGGACCAAAATTTCAAAGTCGTTTTTGCTCTACCAACTCAAGAGAGAACCTCCCCCGACCCCAGCCCAACACTTTGCAGGTCCGGATCTGCCTTAGTTTGGAAAATATCCACGATTTTAGGGCCCTTCTTTTTGGGCCCAAAAACCGAAAAAGTCACCGTTACCCCCCCTTGAGAGATTTTCAATTTTGGACCAAAATTTCAAAGTCGTTTTTGCTCTACCAACTCAAGAGGGAACCTCCCCCGACCCCAGCCCTACACTTTGCAGGTCCGGATCTGCCTTAGTTTGGAAAATATCCACGATTTTAGGGCCCTTCTTTTTGGGCCCAAAAACCGAAAAAGTCACCGTTACCCCCCCTTGAGAGATTTTCAATTTTGGACCAAAATTTCAAAGTCGTTTTTGCTCTACCAACTCAAGAGAGAACCTCCCCCGACCCCAGCCCTACACTTTGCAGGTCCGGATCTGCCTTAGTTTGGAAAATATCCACGATTTTAGGGCCCTTCTTTTTGGGCCCAAAAACCGAAAAAGTCACCGTTACCCCCCCTTGAGAGATTTTCAATTTTGGACCAAAATTTCAAAGTCGTTTTTGCTCTACCAACTCAAGAGGGAACCTCCCCCGACCCCAGCCCTACACTTTGCAGGTCCGGATCTGCCTTAGTTTGGAAAATATCCACGATTTTAGGGCCCTTCTTTTTGGGCCCAAAAACCGAAAAAGTCACCGTTACCCCCCCTTGAGAGATTTTCAATTTTGGACCAAAATTTCAAAGTCGTTTTTGCTCTACCAACTCAAGAGGGAACCTCCCCCGACCCCAGCCCTACACTTTGCAGGTCCGGATCTGCCTTAGTTTGGAAAATATCCACGATTTTAGGGCCCTTCTTTTTGGGCCCAAAAACCGAAAAAGTCACCGTTACCCCCCCTTGAGAGATTTTCAATTTTGGACCAAAATTTCAAAGTCGTTTTTGCTCTACCAACTCAAGAGGGAACCTCCCCCGACCCCAGCCCTACACTTTGCAGGTCCGGATCTGCCTTAGTTTGGAAAATATCCACGATTTTAAGGCCCATCTTTTTGGGCCCAAAAACCGAAAAAGTCACCGTTACCCCCCCCTTGAGAGATTTTCAATTTTGGACCAAAATTTCAAAGTCGTTTTTGCTCTACCAACTCAAGAGAGAACCTCCCCCGACCCCAGCCCTACACTTTGCAGGTCCGGATCTGCCTTAGTTTGGAAAATATCCACGATTTTAGGGCCCTTCTTTTTGGGCCCAAAAACCGAAAAAGTCACCGTTACCCCCCCTTGAGAGATTTTCAATTTTGGACCAAAATTTCAAAGTCGTTTTTGCTCTACCAACTCAAGAGGGAACCTCCCCCGACCCCAGCCCTACACTTTGCAGGTCCGGATCTGCCTTAGTTTGGAAAATATCCACGATTTTAGGGCCCTTCTTTTTGGGCCCAAAAACCGAAAAAGTCACCGTTACCCCCCCTTGAGAGATTTTCAATTTTGGACCAAAATTTCAAAGTCGTTTTTGCTCTACCAACTCAAGAGGGAACCTCCCCCGACCCCAGCCCTACACTTTGCAGGTCCGGATCTGCCTTAGTTTGGAAAATATCCACGATTTTAGGGCCCTTCTTTTTGGGCCCAAAAACCGAAAAAGTCACCGTTACCCCCCCTTGAGAGATTTTCAATTTTGGACCAAAATTTCAAAGTCGTTTTTGCTCTACCAACTCAAGAGGGAACCTCCCCCGACCCCAGCCCTACACTTTGCAGGTCCGGATCTGCCTTAGTTTGGAAAATATCCACGATTTTAGGGCCCTTCTTTTTGGGCCCAAAAACCGAAAAAGTCACCGTTACCCCCCCTTGAGAGATTTTCAATTTTGGACCAAAATTTCAAAGTCGTTTTTGCTCTACCAACTCAAGAGAGAACCTCCCCCGACCCCAGCCCTACACTTTGCAGGTCCGGATCTGCCTTAGTTTGGAAAATATCCACGATTTTAGGGCCCTTCTTTTTGGGCCCAAAAACCGAAAAAGTCACCGTTACCCCCCCTTGAGAGATTTTCAATTTTGGACCAAAATTTCAAAGTCGTTTTTGCTCTACCAACTCAAGAGGGAACCTCCCCCGACCCCAGCCCTACACTTTGCAGGTCCGGATCTGCCTTAGTTTGGAAAATATCCACGATTTTAGGGCCCTTCTTTTTGGGCCCAAAAACCGAAAAAGTCACCGTTACCCCCCCTTGAGAGATTTTCAATTTTGGACCAAAATTTCAAAGTCGTTTTTGCTCTACCAACTCAAGAGAGAACCTCCCCCGACCCCAGCCCAACACTTTGCAGGTCCGGATCTGCCTTAGTTTGGAAAATATCCACGATTTTAGGGCCCTTCTTTTTGGGCCCAAAAACCGAAAAAGTCACCGTTACCCCCCCTTGAGAGATTTTCAATTTTGGACCAAAATTTCAAAGTCGTTTTTGCTCTACCAACTCAAGAGGGAACCTCCCCCGACCCCAGCCCTACACTTTGCAGGTCCGGATCTGCCTTAGTTTGGAAAATATCCACGATTTTAGGGCCCTTCTTTTTGGGCCCAAAAACCGAAAAAGTCACCGTTACCCCCCCTTGAGAGATTTTCAATTTTGGACCAAAATTTCAAAGTCGTTTTTGCTCTACCAACTCAAGAGGGAACCTCCCCCGACCCCAGCCCTACACTTTGCAGGTCCGGATCTGCCTTAGTTTGGAAAATATCCACGATTTTAGGGCCCTTCTTTTTGGGCCCAAAAACCGAAAAAGTCACCGTTACCCCCCCTTGAGAGATTTTCAATTTTGGACCAAAATTTCAAAGTCGTTTTTGCTCTACCAACTCAAGAGGGAACCTCCCCCGACCCCAGCCCTACACTTTGCAGGTCCGGATCTGCCTTAGTTTGGAAAATATCCACGATTTTAGGGCCCTTCTTTTTGGGCCCAAAAACCGAAAAAGTCACCGTTACCCCCCCTTGAGAGATTTTCAATTTTGGACCAAAATTTCAAAGTCGTTTTTGCTCTACCAACTCAAGAGGGAACCTCCCCCGACCCCAGCCCTACACTTTGCAGGTCCGGATCTGCCTTAGTTTGGAAAATATCCACGATTTTAGGGCCCTTCTTTTTGGGCCCAAAAACCGAAAAAGTCACCGTTACCCCCCCTTGAGAGATTTTCAATTTTGGACCAAAATTTCAAAGTCGTTTTTGCTCTACCAACTCAAGAGAGAACCTCCCCCGACCCCAGCCCTACACTTTGCAGGTCCGGATCTGCCTTAGTTTGGAAAATATCCACGATTTTAGGGCCCTTCTTTTTGGGCCCAAAAACCGAAAAAGTCACCGTTACCCCCCCTTGAGAGATTTTCAATTTTGGACCAAAATTTCAAAGTCGTTTTTGCTCTACCAACTCAAGAGGGAACCTCCCCCGACCCCAGCCCTACACTTTGCAGGTCCGGATCTGCCTTAGTTTGGAAAATATCCACGATTTTAGGGCCCTTCTTTTTGGGCCCAAAAACCGAAAAAGTCACCGTTACCCCCCTTGAGAGATTTTCAATTTTGGACCAAAATTTCAAAGTCGTTTTTGCTCTACCAACTCAAGAGGGAACCTCCCCCGACCCCAGCCCTACACTTTGCAGGTCCGGATCTGCCTTAGTTTGGAAAATATCCACGATTTTAGGGCCCTTCTTTTTGGGCCCAAAAACCGAAAAAGTCACCGTTACCCCCCCTTGAGAGATTTTCAATTTTGGACCAAAATTTCAAAGTCGTTTTTGCTCTACCAACTCAAGAGGGAACCTCCCCCGACCCCAGCCCTACACTTTGCAGGTCCGGATCTGCCTTAGTTTGGAAAATATCCACGATTTTAGGGCCCTTCTTTTTGGGCCCAAAAACCGAAAAAGTCACCGTTACCCCCCCTTGAGAGATTTTCAATTTTGGACCAAAATTTCAAAGTCGTTTTTGCTCTACCAACTCAAGAGGGAACCTCCCCCGACCCCAGCCCTACACTTTGCAGGTCCGGATCTGCCTTAGTTTGGAAAATATCCACGATTTTAGGGCCCTTCTTTTTGGGCCCAAAAACCGAAAAAGTCACCGTTACCCCCCCTTGAGAGATTTTCAATTTTGGACCAAAATTTCAAAGTCGTTTTTGCTCTACCAACTCAAGAGAGAACCTCCCCCGACCCCAGCCCTACACTTTGCAGGTCCGGATCTGCCTTAGTTTGGAAAATATCCACGATTTTAGGGCCCTTCTTTTTGGGCCCAAAAACCGAAAAAGTCACCGTTACCCCCCCTTGAGAGATTTTCAATTTTGGACCAAAATTTCAAAGTCGTTTTTGCTCTACCAACTCAAGAGGGAACCTCCCCCGACCCCAGCCCTACACTTTGCAGGTCCGGATCTGCCTTAGTTTGGAAAATATCCACGATTTTAGGGCCCTTCTTTTTGGGCCCAAAAACCGAAAAAGTCACCGTTACCCCCCCTTGAGAGATTTTCAATTTTGGACCAAAATTTCAAAGTCGTTTTTGCTCTACCAACTCAAGAGGGAACCTCCCCCGACCCCAGCCCTACACTTTGCAGGTCCGGATCTGCCTTAGTTTGGAAAATATCCACGATTTTAGGGCCCTTCTTTTTGGGCCCAAAAACCGAAAAAGTCACCGTTACCCCCCCCTTGAGAGATTTTCAATTTTGGACCAAAATTTCAAAGTCGTTTTTGCTCTACCAACTCAAGAGGGAACCTCCCCCGACCCCAGCCCTACACTTTGCAGGTCCGGATCTGCCTTAGTTTGGAAAATATCCACGATTTTAGGGCCCTTCTTTTTGGGCCCAAAAACCGAAAAAGTCACCGTTACCCCCCCTTGAGAGATTTTCAATTTTGGACCAAAATTTCAAAGTCGTTTTTGCTCTACCAACTCAAGAGAGAACCTCCCCCGACCCCAGCCCTACACTTTGCAGGTCCGGATCTGCCTTAGTTTGGAAAATATCCACGATTTTAGGGCCCTTCTTTTTGGGCCCAAAAACCGAAAAAGTCACCGTTACCCCCCCTTGAGAGATTTTCAATTTTGGACCAAAATTTCAAAGTCGTTTTTGCTCTACCAACTCAAGAGGGAACCTCCCCCGACCCCAGCCCTACACTTTGCAGGTCCGGATCTGCCTTAGTTTGGAAAATATCCACGATTTTAGGGCCCTTCTTTTTGGGCCCAAAAACCGAAAAAGTCACCGTTACCCCCCTTGAGAGATTTTCAATTTTGGACCAAAATTTCAAAGTCGTTTTTGCTCTACCAACTCAAGAGGGAACCTCCCCCGACCCCAGCCCTACACTTTGCAGGTCCGGATCTGCCTTAGTTTGGAAAATATCCACGATTTTAGGGCCCTTCTTTTTGGGCCCAAAAACCGAAAAAGTCACCGTTACCCCCCCTTGAGAGATTTTCAATTTTGGACCAAAATTTCAAAGTCGTTTTTGCTCTACCAACTCAAGAGGGAACCTCCCCCGACCCCAGCCCTACACTTTGCAGGTCCGGATCTGCCTTAGTTTGGAAAATATCCACGATTTTAGGGCCCTTCTTTTTGGGCCCAAAAACCGAAAAAGTCACCGTTACCCCCCCTTGAGAGATTTTCAATTTTGGACCAAAATTTCAAAGTCGTTTTTGCTCTACCAACTCAAGAGGGAACCTCCCCCGACCCCAGCCCTACACTTTGCAGGTCCGGATCTGCCTTAGTTTGGAAAATATCCACGATTTTAGGGCCCTTCTTTTTGGGCCCAAAAACCGAAAAAGTCACCGTTACCCCCCCTTGAGAGATTTTCAATTTTGGACCGAAATTTCAAAGTCGTTTTTGCTCTACCAACTCAAGAGAGAACCTCCCCCGACCCCAGCCCTACACTTTGCAGGTCCGGATCTGCCTTAGTTTGGAAAATATCCACGATTTTAGGGCCCTTCTTTTTGGGCCCAAAAACCGAAAAAGTCACCGTTACCCCCCCTTGAGAGATTTTCAATTTTGGACCAAAATTTCAAAGTCGTTTTTGCTCTACCAACTCAAGAGGGAACCTCCCCCGACCCCAGCCCTACACTTTGCAGGTCCGGATCTGCCTTAGTTTGGAAAATATCCACGATTTTAGGGCCCTTCTTTTTGGGCCCAAAAACCGAAAAAGTCACCGTTACCCCCCCTTGAGAGATTTTCAATTTTGGACCAAAATTTCAAAGTCGTTTTTGCTCTACCAACTCAAGAGGGAACCTCCCCCGACCCCAGCCCTACACTTTGCAGGTCCGGATCTGCCTTAGTTTGGAAAATATCCACGATTTTAGGGCCCTTCTTTTTGGGCCCAAAAACCGAAAAAGTCACCGTTACCCCCCCCTTGAGAGATTTTCAATTTTGGACCAAAATTTCAAAGTCGTTTTTGCTCTACCAACTCAAGAGGGAACCTCCCCCGACCCCAGCCCTACACTTTGCAGGTCCGGATCTGCCTTAGTTTGGAAAATATCCACGATTTTAGGGCCCTTCTTTTTGGGCCCAAAAACCGAAAAAAACACCGTTACCCCCCCCTTGAGAGATTTTCAATTTTGGACCAAAATTTCAAAGTCGTTTTTGCTCTACCAACTCAAGAGAGAACCTCCCCCGACCCCAGCCCTACACTTTGCAGGTCCGGATCTGCCTTAGTTTGGAAAATATCCACGATTTTAGGGCCCTTCTTTTTGGGCCCAAAAACCGAAAAAGTCACCGTTACCCCCCCTTGAGAGATTTTCAATTTTGGACCAAAATTTCAAAGTCGTTTTTGCTCTACCAACTCAAGAGGGAACCTCCCCCGACCCCAGCCCTACACTTTGCAGGTCCGGATCTGCCTTAGTTTGGAAAATATCCACGATTTTAGGGCCCTTCTTTTTGGGCCCAAAAACCGAAAAAGTCACCGTTACCCCCCCTTGAGAGATTTTCAATTTTGGACCAAAATTTCAAAGTCGTTTTTGCTCTACCAACTCAAGAGGGAACCTCCCCCGACCCCAGCCCTACACTTTGCAGGTCCGGATCTGCCTTAGTTTGGAAAATATCCACGATTTTAGGGCCCTTCTTTTTGGGCCCAAAAACCGAAAAAGTCACCGTTACCCCCCCTTGAGAGATTTTCAATTTTGGACCAAAATTTCAAAGTCGTTTTTGCTCTACCAACTCAAGAGGGAACCTCCCCCGACCCCAGCCCTACCTTTGCAGGTCCGGATCTGCCTTAGTTTGGAAAATATCCACGATTTTAGGGCCCTTCTTTTTGGGCCCAAAAACCGAAAAAGTCACCGTTACCCCCCCCCTTGAGAGATTTTCAATTTTGGACCAAAATTTCAAAGTCGTTTTTGCTCTACCAACTCAAGAGGGAACCTCCCCCGACCCCAGCCCTACACTTTGCAGGTCCGGATCTGCCTTAGTTTGGAAAATATCCACGATTTTAGGGCCCTTCTTTTTGGGCCCAAAAACCGAAAAAGTCACCGTTACCCCCCCTTGAGAGATTTTCAATTTTGGACCAAAATTTCAAAGTCGTTTTTGCTCTACCAACTCAAGAGGGAACCTCCCCCGACCCCAGCCCTACACTTTGCAGGTCCGGATCTGCCTTAGTTTGGAAAATATCCACGATTTTAGGGCCCTTCTTTTTGGGCCCAAAAACCGAAAAAGTCACCGTTACCCCCCCCCCTTGAGAGATTTTCAATTTTGGACCAAAATTTCAAAGTCGTTTTTGCTCTACCAACTCAAGAGGGAACCTCCCCCGACCCCAGCCCTACACTTTGCAGGTCCGGATCTGCCTTAGTTTGGAAAATATCCACGATTTTAGGGCCCTTCTTTTTGGGCCCAAAAACCGAAAAAGTCACCGTTACCCCCCCCTTGAGAGATTTTCAATTTTGGACCAAAATTTCAAAGTCGTTTTTGCTCTACCAACTCAAGAGGGAACCTCCCCCGACCCCAGCCCTACACTTTGCAGGTCCGGATCTGCCTTAGTTTGGAAAATATCCACGATTTTAGGGCCCTTCTTTTTGGGCCCAAAAACCGAAAAAGTCACCGTTACCCCCCCTTGAGAGATTTTCAATTTTGGACCAAAATTTCAAAGTCGTTTTTGCTCTACCAACTCAAGAGGGAACCTCCCCCGACCCCAGCCCTACACTTTGCAGGTCCGGATCTGCCTTAGTTTGGAAAATATCCACGATTTTAGGGCCCTTCTTTTTGGGCCCAAAAACCGAAAAAGTCACCGTTACCCCCCCTTGAGAGATTTTCAATTTTGGACCAAAATTTCAAAGTCGTTTTTGCTCTACCAACTCAAGAGAGAACCTCCCCCGACCCCAGCCCTACACTTTGCAGGTCCGGATCTGCCTTAGTTTGGAAAATATCCACGATTTTAGGGCCCTTCTTTTTGGGCCCAAAAACCGAAAAAGTCACCGTTACCCCCCCTTGAGAGATTTTCAATTTTGGACCAAAATTTCAAAGTCGTTTTTGCTCTACCAACTCAAGAGAGAACCTCCCCCGACCCCAGCCCTACACTTTGCAGGTCCGGATCTGCCTTAGTTTGGAAAATATCCACGATTTTAGGGCCCTTCTTTTTGGGCCCAAAAACCGAAAAAGTCACCGTTACCCCCCCTTGAGAGATTTTCAATTTTGGACCAAAATTTCAAAGTCGTTTTTGCTCTACCAACTCAAGAGGGAACCTCCCCCGACCCCAGCCCTACACTTTGCAGGTCCGGATCTGCCTTAGTTTGGAAAATATCCACGATTTTAGGGCCCTTCTTTTTGGGCCCAAAAACCGAAAAAGTCACCGTTACCCCCCCTTGAGAGATTTTCAATTTTGGACCAAAATTTCAAAGTCGTTTTTGCTCTACCAACTCAAGAGGGAACCTCCCCCGACCCCAGCCCTACACTTTGCAGGTCCGGATCTGCCTTAGTTTGGAAAATATCCACGATTTTAGGGCCCTTCTTTTTGGGCCCAAAAACCGAAAAAGTCACCGTTACCCCCCCTTGAGAGATTTTCAATTTTGGACCAAAATTTCAAAGTCGTTTTTGCTCTACCAACTCAAGAGAGAACCTCCCCCGACCCCAGCCCTACACTTTGCAGGTCCGGATCTGCCTTAGTTTGGAAAATATCCACGATTTTAGGGCCCTTCTTTTTGGGCCCAAAAACCGAAAAAGTCACCGTTACCCCCCCTTGAGAGATTTTCAATTTTGGACCAAAATTTCAAAGTCGTTTTTGCTCTACCAACTCAAGAGGGAACCTCCCCCGACCCCAGCCCTACACTTTGCAGGTCCGGATCTGCCTTAGTTTGGAAAATATCCACGATTTTAGGGCCCTTCTTTTTGGGCCCAAAAACCGAAAAAGTCACCGTTACCCCCCCTTGAGAGATTTTCAATTTTGGACCAAAATTTCAAAGTCGTTTTTGCTCTACCAACTCAAGAGGGAACCTCCCCCGACCCCAGCCCTACACTTTGCAGGTCCGGATCTGCCTTAGTTTGGAAAATATCCACGATTTTAGGGCCCTTCTTTTTGGGCCCAAAAACCGAAAAAGTCACCGTTACCCCCCCTTGAGAGATTTTCAATTTTGGACCAAAATTTCAAAGTCGTTTTTGCTCTACCAACTCAAGAGGGAACCTCCCCCGACCCCAGCCCTACACTTTGCAGGTCCGGATCTGCCTTAGTTTGGAAAATATCCACGATTTTAGGGCCCTTCTTTTTGGGCCCAAAAACCGAAAAAGTCACCGTTACCCCCCCTTGAGAGATTTTCAATTTTGGACCAAAATTTCAAAGTCGTTTTTGCTCTACCAACTCAAGAGGGAACCTCCCCCGACCCCAGCCCTACACTTTGCAGGTCCGGATCTGCCTTAGTTTGGAAAATATCCACGATTTTAGGGCCCTTCTTTTTGGGCCCAAAAACCGAAAAAGTCACCGTTACCCCCCCCCTTGAGAGATTTTCAATTTTGGACCAAAATTTCAAAGTCGTTTTTGCTCTACCAACTCAAGAGGGAACCTCCCCCGACCCCAGCCCTACACTTTGCAGGTCCGGATCTGCCTTAGTTTGGAAAATATCCACGATTTTAGGGCCCTTCTTTTTGGGCCCAAAAACCGAAAAAAACACCGTTACCCCCCCTTGAGAGATTTTCAATTTTGGACCAAAATTTCAAAGTCGTTTTTGCTCTACCAACTCAAGAGAGAACCTCCCCCGACCCCAGCCCTACACTTTGCAGGTCCGGATCTGCCTTAGTTTGGAAAATATCCACGATTTTAGGGCCCTTCTTTTTGGGCCCAAAAACCGAAAAAGTCACCGTTACCCCCCCTTGAGAGATTTTCAATTTTGGACCAAAATTTCAAAGTCGTTTTTGCTCTACCAACTCAAGAGGGAACCTCCCCCGACCCCAGCCCTACACTTTGCAGGTCCGGATCTGCCTTAGTTTGGAAAATATCCACGATTTTAGGGCCCTTCTTTTTGGGCCCAAAAACCGAAAAAGTCACCGTTACCCCCCCTTGAGAGATTTTCAATTTTGGACCAAAATTTCAAAGTCGTTTTTGCTCTACCAACTCAAGAGGGAACCTCCCCCGACCCCAGCCCTACACTTTGCAGGTCCGGATCTGCCTTAGTTTGGAAAATATCCACGATTTTAGGGCCCTTCTTTTTGGGCCCAAAAACCGAAAAAGTCACCGTTACCCCCCCCCTTGAGAGATTTTCAATTTTGGACCAAAATTTCAAAGTCGTTTTTGCTCTACCAACTCAAGAGGGAACCTCCCCCGACCCCAGCCCTACACTTTGCAGGTCCGGATCTGCCTTAGTTTGGAAAATATCCACGATTTTAGGGCCCTTCTTTTTGGGCCCAAAAACCGAAAAAGTCCCCGTTACCCCCCCTTGAGAGATTTTCAATTTTGGACCAAAATTTCAAAGTCGTTTTTGCTCTACCAACTCAAGAGGGAACCTCCCCCGACCCCAGCCCTACACTTTGCAGGTCCGGATCTGCCTTAGTTTGGAAAATATCCACGATTTTAGGGCCCTTCTTTTTGGGCCCAAAAACCGAAAAAGTCACCGTTACCCCCCCTTGAGAGATTTTCAATTTTGGACCAAAATTTCAAAGTCGTTTTTGCTCTACCAACTCAAGAGGGAACCTCCCCCGACCCCAGCCCTACACTTTGCAGGTCCGGATCTGCCTTAGTTTGGAAAATATCCACGATTTTAGGGCCCTTCTTTTTGGGCCCAAAAACCGAAAAAGTCACCGTTACCCCCCTTAAGAGATTTTCAATTTTGGACCAAAATTTCAAAGTCGTTTTTGCTCTACCAACTCAAGAGGGAACCTCCCCCGACCCCAGCCCTACACTTTGCAGGTCCGGATCTGCCTTAGTTTGGAAAATATCCACGATTTTAGGGCCCTTCTTTTTGGGCCCAAAAACCGAAAAAGTCACCGTTACCCCCCCCTTGAGAGATTTTCAATTTTGGACCAAAATTTCAAAGTCGTTTTTGCTCTACCAACTCAAGAGGGAACCTCCCCCGACCCCAGCCCTACACTTTGCAGGTCCGGATCTGCCTTAGTTTGGAAAATATCCACGATTTTAGGGCCCTTCTTTTTGGGCCCAAAAACCGAAAAAGTCACCGTTACCCCCCCTTGAGAGATTTTCAATTTTGGACCAAAATTTCAAAGTCGTTTTTGCTCTACCAACTCAAGAGGGAACCTCCCCCGACCCCAGCCCTACACTTTGCAGGTCCGGATCTGCCTTAGTTTGGAAAATATCCACGATTTTAGGGCCCTTCTTTTTGGGCCCAAAAACCGAAAAAGTCACCGTTACCCCCCCTTGAGAGATTTTCAATTTTGGACCAAAATTTCAAAGTCGTTTTTGCTCTACCAACTCAAGAGAGAACCTCCCCCGACCCCAGCCCTACACTTTGCAGGTCCGGATCTGCCTTAGTTTGGAAAATATCCACGATTTTAGGGCCCTTCTTTTTGGGCCCAAAAACCGAAAAAGTCACCGTTACCCCCCCTTGAGAGATTTTCAATTTTGGACCAAAATTTCAAAGTCGTTTTTGCTCTACCAACTCAAGAGGGAACCTCCCCCGACCCCAGCCCTACACTTTGCAGGTCCGGATCTGCCTTAGTTTGGAAAATATCCACGATTTTAGGGCCCTTCTTTTTGGGCCCAAAAACCGAAAAAGTCACCGTTACCCCCCCTTGAGAGATTTTCAATTTTGGACCAAAATTTCAAAGTCGTTTTTGCTCTACCAACTCAAGAGAGAACCTCCCCCGACCCCAGCCCTACACTTTGCAGGTCCGGATCTGCCTTAGTTTGGAAAATATCCACGATTTTAGGGCCCTTCTTTTTGGGCCCAAAAACCGAAAAAGTCACCGTTACCCCCCCTTGAGAGATTTTCAATTTTGGACCAAAATTTCAAAGTCGTTTTTGCTCTACCAACTCAAGAGAGAACCTCCCCCGACCCCAGCCCTACACTTTGCAGGTCCGGATCTGCCTTAGTTTGGAAAATATCCACGATTTTAGGGCCCTTCTTTTTGGGCCCAAAAACCGAAAAAGTCACCGTTACCCCCCCTTGAGAGATTTTCAATTTTGGACCAAAATTTCAAAGTCGTTTTTGCTCTACCAACTCAAGAGGGAACCTCCCCCGACCCCAGCCCTACACTTTGCAGGTCCGGATCTGCCTTAGTTTGGAAAATATCCACGATTTTAGGGCCCTTCTTTTTGGGCCCAAAAACCGAAAAAGTCACCGTTACCCCCCCCTTGAGAGATTTTCAATTTTGGACCAAAATTTCAAAGTCGTTTTTGCTCTACCAACTCAAGAGGGAACCTCCCCCGACCCCAGCCCTACACTTTGCAGGTCCGGATCTGCCTTAGTTTGGAAAATATCCACGATTTTAGGGCCCTTCTTTTTGGGCCCAAAAACCGAAAAAGTCACCGTTACCCCCCCTTGAGAGATTTTCAATTTTGGACCAAAATTTCAAAGTCGTTTTTGCTCTACCAACTCAAGAGGGAACCTCCCCCGACCCCAGCCCTACACTTTGCAGGTCCGGATCTGCCTTAGTTTGGAAAATATCCACGATTTTAGGGCCCTTCTTTTTGGGCCCAAAAACCGAAAAAGTCACCGTTACCCCCCCTTGAGAGATTTTCAATTTTGGACCAAAATTTCAAAGTCGTTTTTGCTCTACCAACTCAAGAGGGAACCTCCCCCGACCCCAGCCCTACACTTTGCAGGTCCGGATCTGCCTTAGTTTGGAAAATATCCACGATTTTAGGGCCCTTCTTTTTGGGCCCAAAAACCGAAAAAGTCACCGTTACCCCCCCTTGAGAGATTTTCAATTTTGGACCAAAATTTCAAAGTCGTTTTTGCTCTACCAACTCAAGAGGGAACCTCCCCCGACCCCAGCCCTACACTTTGCAGGTCCGGATCTGCCTTAGTTTGGAAAATATCCACGATTTTAGGGCCCTTCTTTTTGGGCCCAAAAACCGAAAAAGTCACCGTTACCCCCCCCTTGAGAGATTTTCAATTTTGGACCAAAATTTCAAAGTCGTTTTTGCTCTACCAACTCAAGAGGGAACCTCCCCCGACCCCAGCCCTACACTTTGCAGGTCCGGATCTGCC
Source organism: Marthasterias glacialis (assembly GCA_911728455.2). Classification (NCBI taxonomy): domain Eukaryota; kingdom Metazoa; phylum Echinodermata; class Asteroidea; order Forcipulatida; family Asteriidae; genus Marthasterias; species Marthasterias glacialis. The sequence continues at coordinate 113,414 of CAJVRT020000006.1, forward strand.
TTAGTTTGGAAAATATCCACGATTTTAGGGCCCTTCTTTTTGGGCCCAAAAACCGAAAAAGTCACCGTTACCCCCCCTTGAGAGATTTTCAATTTTGGACCAAAATTTCAAAGTCGTTTTTGCTCTACCAACTCAAGAGGGAACCTCCCCCGACCCCAGCCCTACACTTTGCAGGTCCGGATCTGCCTTAGTTTGGAAAATATCCACGATTTTAGGGCCCTTCTTTTTGGGCCCAAAAACCGAAAAAGTCACCGTTACCCCCCCTTGAGAGATTTTCAATTTTGGACCAAAATTTCAAAGTCGTTTTTGCTCTACCAACTCAAGAGGGAACCTCCCCCGACCCCAGCCCTACACTTTGCAGGTCCGGATCTGCCTTAGTTTGGAAAATATCCACGATTTTAGGGCCCTTCTTTTTGGGCCCAAAAACCGAAAAAGTCACCGTTACCCCCCCTTGAGAGATTTTCAATTTTGGACCAAAATTTCAAAGTCGTTTTTGCTCTACCAACTCAAGAGAGAACCTCCCCCGACCCCAGCCCTACACTTTGCAGGTCCGGATCTGCCTTAGTTTGGAAAATATCCACGATTTTAGGGCCCTTCTTTTTGGGCCCAAAAACCGAAAAAGTCACCGTTACCCCCCCTTGAGAGATTTTCAATTTTGGACCAAAATTTCAAAGTCGTTTTTGCTCTACCAACTCAAGAGGGAACCTCCCCCGACCCCAGCCCTACACTTTGCAGGTCCGGATCTGCCTTAGTTTGGAAAATATCCACGATTTTAGGGCCCTTCTTTTTGGGCCCAAAAACCGAAAAAGTCACCGTTACCCCCCCCTTGAGAGATTTTCAATTTTGGACCAAAATTTCAAAGTCGTTTTTGCTCTACCAACTCAAGAGGGAACCTCCCCCGACCCCAGCCCTACACTTTGCAGGTCCGGATCTGCCTTAGTTTGGAAAATATCCACGATTTTAGGGCCCTTCTTTTTGGGCCCAAAAACCGAAAAAGTCACCGTTACCCCCCCTTGAGAGATTTTCAATTTTGGACCAAAATTTCAAAGTCGTTTTTGCTCTACCAACTCAAGAGGGAACCTCCCCCGACCCCAGCCCTACACTTTGCAGGTCCGGATCTGCCTTAGTTTGGAAAATATCCACGATTTTAGGGCCCTTCTTTTTGGGCCCAAAAACCGAAAAAGTCACCGTTACCCCCCCTTGAGAGATTTTCAATTTTGGACCAAAATTTCAAAGTCGTTTTTGCTCTACCAACTCAAGAGAGAACCTCCCCCGACCCCAGCCCTACACTTTGCAGGTCCGGATCTGCCTTAGTTTGGAAAATATCCACGATTTTAGGGCCCTTCTTTTTGGGCCCAAAAACCGAAAAAGTCACCGTTACCCCCCCTTGAGAGATTTTCAATTTTGGACCAAAATTTCAAAGTCGTTTTTGCTCTACCAACTCAAGAGGGAACCTCCCCCGACCCCAGCCCTACACTTTGCAGGTCCGGATCTGCCTTAGTTTGGAAAATATCCACGATTTTAGGGCCCTTCTTTTTGGGCCCAAAAACCGAAAAAGTCACCGTTACCCCCCCTTGAGAGATTTTCAATTTTGGACCAAAATTTCAAAGTCGTTTTTGCTCTACCAACTCAAGAGGGAACCTCCCCCGACCCCAGCCCTACACTTTGCAGGTCCGGATCTGCCTTAGTTTGGAAAATATCCACGATTTTAGGGCCCTTCTTTTTGGGCCCAAAAACCGAAAAAGTCACCGTTACCCCCCCTTGAGAGATTTTCAATTTTGGACCAAAATTTCAAAGTCGTTTTTGCTCTACCAACTCAAGAGGGAACCTCCCCCGACCCCAGCCCTACACTTTGCAGGTCCGGATCTGCCTTAGTTTGGAAAATATCCACGATTTTAGGGCCCTTCTTTTTGGGCCCAAAAACCGAAAAAGTCACCGTTACCCCCCCTTGAGAGATTTTCAATTTTGGACCAAAATTTCAAAGTCGTTTTTGCTCTACCAACTCAAGAGGGAACCTCCCCCGACCCCAGCCCTACACTTTGCAGGTCCGGATCTGCCTTAGTTTGGAAAATATCCACGATTTTAGGGCCCTTCTTTTTGGGCCCAAAAACCGAAAAAGTCACCGTTACCCCCCCCTTGAGAGATTTTCAATTTTGGACCAAAATTTCAAAGTCGTTTTTGCTCTACCAACTCAAGAGGGAACCTCCCCCGACCCCAGCCCTACACTTTGCAGGTCCGGATCTGCCTTAGTTTGGAAAATATCCACGATTTTAGGGCCCTTCTTTTTGGGCCCAAAAACCGAAAAAGTCACCGTTACCCCCCCCTTGAGAGATTTTCAATTTTGGACCAAAATTTCAAAGTCGTTTTTGCTCTACCAACTCAAGAGGGAACCTCCCCCGACCCCAGCCCTACACTTTGCAGGTCCGGATCTGCCTTAGTTTGGAAAATATCCACGATTTTAGGGCCCTTCTTTTTGGGCCCAAAAACCGAAAAAGTCACCGTTACCCCCCCTTGAGAGATTTTCAATTTTGGACCAAAATTTCAAAGTCGTTTTTGCTCTACCAACTCAAGAGGGAACCTCCCCCGACCCCAGCCCTACACTTTGCAGGTCCGGATCTGCCTTAGTTTGGAAAATATCCACGATTTTAAGGCCCTTCTTTTTGGGCCCAAAAACCGAAAAAGTCACCGTTACCCCCCCTTGAGAGATTTTCAATTTTGGACCAAAATTTCAAAGTCGTTTTTGCTCTACCAACTCAAGAGGGAACCTCCCCCGACCCCAGCCCTACACTTTGCAGGTCCGGATCTGCCTTAGTTTGGAAAATATCCACGATTTTAGGGCCCTTCTTTTTGGGCCCAAAAACCGAAAAAGTCACCGTTACCCCCCCTTGAGAGATTTTCAATTTTGGACCAAAATTTCAAAGTCGTTTTTGCTCTACCAACTCAAGAGGGAACCTCCCCCGACCCCAGCCCTACACTTTGCAGGTCCGGATCTGCCTTAGTTTGGAAAATATCCACGATTTTAGGGCCCTTCTTTTTGGGCCCAAAAACCGAAAAAGTCACCGTTACCCCCCCTTGAGAGATTTTCAATTTTGGACCAAAATTTCAAAGTCGTTTTTGCTCTACCAACTCAAGAGAGAACCTCCCCCGACCCCAGCCCTACACTTTGCAGGTCCGGATCTGCCTTAGTTTGGAAAATATCCACGATTTTAGGGCCCTTCTTTTTGGGCCCAAAAACCGAAAAAGTCACCGTTACCCCCCCTTGAGAGATTTTCAATTTTGGACCAAAATTTCAAAGTCGTTTTTGCTCTACCAACTCAAGAGAGAACCTCCCCCGACCCCAGCCCTACACTTTGCAGGTCCGGATCTGCCTTAGTTTGGAAAATATCCACGATTTTAGGGCCCTTCCTTTTGGGCCCAAAAACCGAAAAAGTCACCGTTACCCCCCCTTGAGAGATTTTCAATTTTGGACCAAAATTTCAAAGTCGTTTTTGCTCTACCAACTCAAGAGGGAACCTCCCCCGACCCCAGCCCTACACTTTGCAGGTCCGGATCTGCCTTAGTTTGGAAAATATCCACGATTTTAGGGCCCTTCTTTTTGGGCCCAAAAACCGAAAAAGTCACCGTTACCCCCCCTTGAGAGATTTTCAATTTTGGACCAAAATTTCAAAGTCGTTTTTGCTCTACCAACTCAAGAGGGAACCTCCCCCGACCCCAGCCCTACACTTTGCAGGTCCGGATCTGCCTTAGTTTGGAAAATATCCACGATTTTAGGGCCCTTCTTTTTGGGCCCAAAAACCGAAAAAGTCACCGTTACCCCCCCTTGAGAGATTTTCAATTTTGGACCAAAATTTCAAAGTCGTTTTTGCTCTACCAACTCAAGAGGGAACCTCCCCCGACCCCAGCCCTACACTTTGCAGGTCCGGATCTGCCTTAGTTTGGAAAATATCCACGATTTTAGGGCCCTTCTTTTTGGGCCCAAAAACCGAAAAAGTCACCGTTACCCCCCCTTGAGAGATTTTCAATTTTGGACCAAAATTTCAAAGTCGTTTTTGCTCTACCAACTCAAGAGGGAACCTCCCCCGACCCCAGCCCTACACTTTGCAGGTCCGGATCTGCCTTAGTTTGGAAAATATCCACGATTTTAGGGCCCTTCTTTTTGGGCCCAAAAACCGAAAAAGTCACCGTTACCCCCCCTTGAGAGATTTTCAATTTTGGACCAAAATTTCAAAGTCGTTTTTGCTCTACCAACTCAAGAGGGAACCTCCCCCGACCCCAGCCCTACACTTTGCAGGTCCGGATCTGCCTTAGTTTGGAAAATATCCACGATTTTAGGGCCCTTCTTTTTGGGCCCAAAAACCGAAAAAGTCACCGTTACCCCCCCCTTGAGAGATTTTCAATTTTGGACCAAAATTTCAAAGTCGTTTTTGCTCTACCAACTCAAGAGGGAACCTCCCCCGACCCCAGCCCTACACTTTGCAGGTCCGGATCTGCCTTAGTTTGGAAAATATCCACGATTTTAGGGCCCTTCTTTTTGGGCCCAAAAACCGAAAAAGTCACCGTTACCCCCCCTTGAGAGATTTTCAATTTTGGACCAAAATTTCAAAGTCGTTTTTGCTCTACCAACTCAAGAGGGAACCTCCCCCGACCCCAGCCCTACACTTTGCAGGTCCGGATCTGCCTTAGTTTGGAAAATATCCACGATTTTAGGGCCCTTCTTTTTGGGCCCAAAAACCGAAAAAGTCACCGTTACCCCCCCTTGAGAGATTTTCAATTTTGGACCAAAATTTCAAAGTCGTTTTTGCTCTACCAACTCAAGAGGGAACCTCCCCCGACCCCAGCCCTACACTTTGCAGGTCCGGATCTGCCTTAGTTTGGAAAATATCCACGATTTTAGGGCCCTTCTTTTTGGGCCCAAAAACCGAAAAAGTCCCCGGTAACCCCCCCCCCCCCCCTTGAGAGATTTTCAATTTTGGACCAAAATTTCAAAGTCGTTTTTGCTCTACCAACTCAAGAGAGAACCTCCCCCGACCCCAGCCCTACACTTTGCAGGTCCGGATCTGCCTTAGTTTGGAAAATATCCACGATTTTAGGGCCCTTCTTTTTGGGCCCAAAAACCGAAAAAGTCACCGTTACCCCCCCTTGAGAGATTTTCAATTTTGGACCAAAATTTCAAAGTCGTTTTTGCTCTACCAACTCAAGAGGGAACCTCCCCCGACCCCAGCCCTACACTTTGCAGGTCCGGATCTGCCTTAGTTTGGAAAATATCCACGATTTTAGGGCCCTTCTTTTTGGGCCCAAAAACCGAAAAAGTCACCGTTACCCCCCCTTGAGAGATTTTCAATTTTGGACCAAAATTTCAAAGTCGTTTTTGCTCTACCAACTCAAGAGGGAACCTCCCCCGACCCCAGCCCTACACTTTGCAGGTCCGGATCTGCCTTAGTTTGGAAAATATCCACGATTTTAGGGCCCTTCTTTTTGGGCCCAAAAACCGAAAAAGTCACCGTTACCCCCCCTTGAGAGATTTTCAATTTTGGACCAAAATTTCAAAGTCGTTTTTGCTCTACCAACTCAAGAGGGAACCTCCCCCGACCCCAGCCCTACACTTTGCAGGTCCGGATCTGCCTTAGTTTGGAAAATATCCACGATTTTAGGGCCCTTCTTTTTGGGCCCAAAAACCGAAAAAGTCACCGTTACCCCCCCTTGAGAGATTTAAAATTTTGGACCAAAATTTCAAAGTCGTTTTTGCTCTACCAACTCAAGAGAGAACCTCCCCCGACCCCAGCCCTACACTTTGCAGGTCCGGATCTGCCTTAGTTTGGAAAATATCCACGATTTTAGGGCCCTTCTTTTTGGGCCCAAAAACCGAAAAAGTCACCGTTACCCCCCCTTGAGAGATTTTCAATTTTGGACCAAAATTTCAAAGTCGTTTTTGCTCTACCAACTCAAGAGGGAACCTCCCCCGACCCCAGCCCTACACTTTGCAGGTCCGGATCTGCCTTAGTTTGGAAAATATCCACGATTTTAGGGCCCTTCTTTTTGGGCCCAAAAACCGAAAAAGTCACCGTTACCCCCCCTTGAGAGATTTTCAATTTTGGACCAAAATTTCAAAGTCGTTTTTGCTCTACCAACTCAAGAGGGAACCTCCCCCGACCCCAGCCCTACACTTTGCAGGTCCGGATCTGCCTTAGTTTGGAAAATATCCACGATTTTAGGGCCCTTCTTTTTGGGCCCAAAAACCGAAAAAGTCACCGTTACCCCCCCTTGAGAGATTTTCAATTTTGGACCAAAATTTCAAAGTCGTTTTTGCTCTACCAACTCAAGAGGGAACCTCCCCCGACCCCAGCCCTACACTTTGCAGGTCCGGATCTGCCTTAGTTTGGAAAATATCCACGATTTTAGGGCCCTTCTTTTTGGGCCCCAAAACCGAAAAAGTCACCGTTACCCCCCCTTGAAAGATTTTCAATTTTGGACCAAAATTTCAAAGTCGTTTTTGCTCTACCAACTCAAGAGAGAACCTCCCCCGACCCCAGCCCTACACTTTGCAGGTCCGGATCTGCCTTAGTTTGGAAAATATCCACGATTTTAGGGCCCTTCTTTTTGGGCCCAAAAACCGAAAAAGTCACCGTTACCCCCCCTTGAGAGATTTTCAATTTTGGACCAAAATTTCAAAGTCGTTTTTGCTCTACCAACTCAAGAGGGAACCTCCCCCGACCCCAGCCCTACACTTTGCAGGTCCGGATCTGCCTTAGTTTGGAAAATATCCACGATTTTAGGGCCCTTCTTTTTGGGCCCAAAAACCGAAAAAGTCACCGTTACCCCCCCTTGAGAGATTTTCAATTTTGGACCAAAATTTCAAAGTCGTTTTTGCTCTACCAACTCAAGAGGGAACCTCCCCCGACCCCAGCCCTACACTTTGCAGGTCCGGATCTGCCTTAGTTTGGAAAATATCCACGATTTTAGGGCCCTTCTTTTTGGGCCCAAAAACCGAAAAAGTCACCGTTACCCCCCCTTGAGAGATTTAAAATTTTGGACCAAAATTTCAAAGTCGTTTTTGCTCTACCAACTCAAGAGAGAACCTCCCCCGACCCCAGCCCTACACTTTGCAGGTCCGGATCTGCCTTAGTTTGGAAAATATCCACGATTTTAGGGCCCTTCTTTTTGGGCCCAAAAACCGAAAAAGTCACCGTTACCCCCCCTTGAGAGATTTTCAATTTTGGACCAAAATTTCAAAGTCGTTTTTGCTCTACCAACTCAAGAGGGAACCTCCCCCGACCCCAGCCCTACACTTTGCAGGTCCGGATCTGCCTTAGTTTGGAAAATATCCACGATTTTAGGGCCCTTCTTTTTGGGCCCAAAAACCGAAAAAGTCACCGTTACCCCCCCTTGAGAGATTTTCAATTTTGGACCAAAATTTCAAAGTCGTTTTTGCTCTACCAACTCAAGAGGGAACCTCCCCCGACCCCAGCCCTACACTTTGCAGGTCCGGATCTGCCTTAGTTTGGAAAATATCCACGATTTTAGGGCCCTTCTTTTTGGGCCCAAAAACCGAAAAAGTCACCGTTACCCCCCCTTGAGAGATTTTCAATTTTGGACCAAAATTTCAAAGTCGTTTTTGCTCTACCAACTCAAGAGGGAACCTCCCCCGACCCCAGCCCTACACTTTGCAGGTCCGGATCTGCCTTAGTTTGGAAAATATCCACGATTTTAGGGCCCTTCTTTTTGGGCCCAAAAACCGAAAAAGTCACCGTTACCCCCCCTTGAGAGATTTTCAATTTTGGACCAAAATTTCAAAGTCGTTTTTGCTCTACCAACTCAAGAGGGAACCTCCCCCGACCCCAGCCCTACACTTTGCAGGTCCGGATCTGCCTTAGTTTGGAAAATATCCACGATTTTAGGGCCCTTCTTTTTGGGCCCAAAAACCGAAAAAGTCACCGTTACCCCCCCTTGAGAGATTTAAAATTTTGGACCAAAATTTCAAAGTCGTTTTTGCTCTACCAACTCAAGAGAGAACCTCCCCCGACCCCAGCCCTACACTTTGCAGGTCCGGATCTGCCTTAGTTTGGAAAATATCCACGATTTTAGGGCCCTTCTTTTTGGGCCCAAAAACCGAAAAAGTCACCGTTACCCCCCCTTGAGAGATTTTCAATTTTGGACCAAAATTTCAAAGTCGTTTTTGCTCTACCAACTCAAGAGGGAACCTCCCCCGACCCCAGCCCTACACTTTGCAGGTCCGGATCTGCCTTAGTTTGGAAAATATCCACGATTTTAGGGCCCTTCTTTTTGGGCCCAAAAACCGAAAAAGTCACCGTTACCCCCCCTTGAGAGATTTTCAATTTTGGACCAAAATTTCAAAGTCGTTTTTGCTCTACCAACTCAAGAGGGAACCTCCCCCGACCCCAGCCCTACACTTTGCAGGTCCGGATCTGCCTTAGTTTGGAAAATATCCACGATTTTAGGGCCCTTCTTTTTGGGCCCAAAAACCGAAAAAGTCACCGTTACCCCCCCTTGAGAGATTTTCAATTTTGGACCAAAATTTCAAAGTCGTTTTTGCTCTACCAACTCAAGAGGGAACCTCCCCCGACCCCAGCCCTACACTTTGCAGGTCCGGATCTGCCTTAGTTTGGAAAATATCCACGATTTTAGGGCCCTTCTTTTTGGGCCCAAAAACCGAAAAAGTCACCGTTACCCCCCCTTGAGAGATTTTCAATTTTGGACCAAAATTTCAAAGTCGTTTTTGCTCTACCAACTCAAGAGGGAACCTCCCCCGACCCCAGCCCTACACTTTGCAGGTCCGGATCTGCCTTAGTTTGGAAAATATCCACGATTTTAGGGCCCTTCTTTTTGGGCCCAAAAACCGAAAAAGTCACCGTTACCCCCCCTTGAGAGATTTTCAATTTTGGACCAAAATTTCAAAGTCGTTTTTGCTCTACCAACTCAAGAGGGAACCTCCCCCGACCCCAGCCCTACACTTTGCAGGTCCGGATCTGCCTTAGTTTGGAAAATATCCACGATTTTAGGGCCCTTCTTTTTGGGCCCAAAAACCGAAAAAGTCACCGTTACCCCCCCTTGAGAGATTTTCAATTTTGGACCAAAATTTCAAAGTCGTTTTTGCTCTACCAACTCAAGAGGGAACCTCCCCCGACCCCAGCCCTACACTTTGCAGGTCCGGATCTGCCTTAGTTTGGAAAATATCCACGATTTTAGGGCCCTTCTTTTTGGGCCCAAAAACCGAAAAAGTCACCGTTACCCCCCCTTGAGAGATTTTCAATTTTGGACCAAAATTTCAAAGTCGTTTTTGCTCTACCAACTCAAGAGGGAACCTCCCCCGACCCCAGCCCTACACTTTGCAGGTCCGGATCTGCCTTAGTTTGGAAAATATCCACGATTTTAGGGCCCTTCTTTTTGGGCCCAAAAACCGAAAAAGTCACCGTTACCCCCCCTTGAGAGATTTAAAATTTTGGACCAAAATTTCAAAGTCGTTTTTGCTCTACCAACTCAAGAGGGAACCTCCCCCGACCCCAGCCCTACACTTTGCAGGTCCGGATCTGCCTTAGTTTGGAAAATATCCACGATTTTAGGGCCCTTCTTTTTGGGCCCAAAAACCGAAAAAGTCACCGTTACCCCCCCTTGAGAGATTTAAAATTTTGGACCAAAATTTCAAAGTCGTTTTTGCTCTACCAACTCAAGAGAGAACCTCCCCCGACCCCAGCCCTACACTTTGCAGGTCCGGATCTGCCTTAGTTTGGAAAATATCCACGATTTTAGGGCCCTTCTTTTTGGGCCCAAAAACCGAAAAAGTCACCGTTACCCCCCCTTGAGAGATTTTCAATTTTGGACCAAAATTTCAAAGTCGTTTTTGCTCTACCAACTCAAGAGGGAACCTCCCCCGACCCCAGCCCTACACTTTGCAGGTCCGGATCTGCCTTAGTTTGGAAAATATCCACGATTTTAGGGCCCTTCTTTTTGGGCCCAAAAACCGAAAAAGTCACCGTTACCCCCCCTTGAGAGATTTTCAATTTTGGACCAAAATTTCAAAGTCGTTTTTGCTCTACCAACTCAAGAGGGAACCTCCCCCGACCCCAGCCCTACACTTTGCAGGTCCGGATCTGCCTTAGTTTGGAAAATATCCACGATTTTAGGGCCCTTCTTTTTGGGCCCAAAAACCGAAAAAGTCACCGTTACCCCCCCTTGAGAGATTTTCAATTTTGGACCAAAATTTCAAAGTCGTTTTTGCTCTACCAACTCAAGAGGGAACCTCCCCCGACCCCAGCCCTACACTTTGCAGGTCCGGATCTGCCTTAGTTTGGAAAATATCCACGATTTTAGGGCCCTTCTTTTTGGGCCCAAAAACCGAAAAAGTCACCGTTACCCCCCCTTGAGAGATTTAAAATTTTGGACCAAAATTTCAAAGTCGTTTTTGCTCTACCAACTCAAGAGGGAACCTCCCCCGACCCCAGCCCTACACTTTGCAGGTCCGGATCTGCCTTAGTTTGGAAAATATCCACGATTTTAGGGCCCTTCTTTTTGGGCCCAAAAACCGAAAAAGTCACCGTTACCCCCCCTTGAGAGATTTTCAATTTTGGACCAAAATTTCAAAGTCGTTTTTGCTCTACCAACTCAAGAGGGAACCTCCCCCGACCCCAGCCCTACACTTTGCAGGTCCGGATCTGCCTTAGTTTGGAAAATATCCACGATTTTAGGGCCCTTCTTTTTGGGCCCAAAAACCGAAAAAGTCACCGTTACCCCCCCTTGAGAGATTTTCAATTTTGGACCAAAATTTCAAAGTCGTTTTTGCTCTACCAACTCAAGAGGGAACCTCCCCCGACCCCAGCCCTACACTTTGCAGGTCCGGATCTGCCTTAGTTTGGAAAATATCCACGATTTTAGGGCCCTTCTTTTTGGGCCCAAAAACCGAAAAAGTCACCGTTACCCCCCCTTGAGAGATTTTCAATTTTGGACCAAAATTTCAAAGTCGTTTTTGCTCTACCAACTCAAGAGGGAACCTCCCCCGACCCCAGCCCTACACTTTGCAGGTCCGGATCTGCCTTAGTTTGGAAAATATCCACGATTTTAGGGCCCTTCTTTTTGGGCCCAAAAACCGAAAAAGTCACCGTTACCCCCCCTTGAGAGATTTTCAATTTTGGACCAAAATTTCAAAGTCGTTTTTGCTCTACCAACTCAAGAGGGAACCTCCCCCGACCCCAGCCCTACACTTTGCAGGTCCGGATCTGCCTTAGTTTGGAAAATATCCACGATTTTAGGGCCCTTCTTTTTGGGCCCAAAAACCGAAAAAGTCACCGTTACCCCCCCTTGAGAGATTTTCAATTTTGGACCAAAATTTCAAAGTCGTTTTTGCTCTACCAACTCAAGAGGGAACCTCCCCCGACCCCAGCCCTACACTTTGCAGGTCCGGATCTGCCTTAGTTTGGAAAATATCCACGATTTTAGGGCCCTTCTTTTTGGGCCCAAAAACCGAAAAAGTCACCGTTACCCCCCCTTGAGAGATTTTCAATTTTGGACCAAAATTTCAAAGTCGTTTTTGCTCTACCAACTCAAGAGGGAACCTCCCCCGACCCCAGCCCTACACTTTGCAGGTCCGGATCTGCCTTAGTTTGGAAAATATCCACGATTTTAGGGCCCTTCTTTTTGGGCCCAAAAACCGAAAAAGTCACCGTTACCCCCCCTTGAGAGATTTTCAATTTTGGACCAAAATTTCAAAGTCGTTTTTGCTCTACCAACTCAAGAGGGAACCTCCCCCGACCCCAGCCCTACACTTTGCAGGTCCGGATCTGCCTTAGTTTGGAAAATATCCACGATTTTAGGGCCCTTCTTTTTGGGCCCAAAAACCGAAAAAGTCACCGTTACCCCCCCTTGAGAGATTTTCAATTTTGGACCAAAATTTCAAAGTCGTTTTTGCTCTACCAACTCAAGAGGGAACCTCCCCCGACCCCAGCCCTACACTTTGCAGGTCCGGATCTGCCTTAGTTTGGAAAATATCCACGATTTTAGGGCCCTTCTTTTTGGGCCCAAAAACCGAAAAAGTCACCGTTACCCCCCCTTGAGAGATTTAAAATTTTGGACCAAAATTTCAAAGTCGTTTTTGCTCTACCAACTCAAGAGGGAACCTCCCCCGACCCCAGCCCTACACTTTGCAGGTCCGGATCTGCCTTAGTTTGGAAAATATCCACGATTTTAGGGCCCTTCTTTTTGGGCCCAAAAACCGAAAAAGTCACCGTTACCCCCCCTTGAGAGATTTAAAATTTTGGACCAAAATTTCAAAGTCGTTTTTGCTCTACCAACTCAAGAGAGAACCTCCCCCGACCCCAGCCCTACACTTTGCAGGTCCGGATCTGCCTTAGTTTGGAAAATATCCACGATTTTAGGGCCCTTCTTTTTGGGCCCAAAAACCGAAAAAGTCACCGTTACCCCCCCTTGAGAGATTTTCAATTTTGGACCAAAATTTCAAAGTCGTTTTTGCTCTACCAACTCAAGAGGGAACCTCCCCCGACCCCAGCCCTACACTTTGCAGGTCCGGATCTGCCTTAGTTTGGAAAATATCCACGATTTTAGGGCCCTTCTTTTTGGGCCCAAAAACCGAAAAAGTCACCGTTACCCCCCCTTGAGAGATTTTCAATTTTGGACCAAAATTTCAAAGTCGTTTTTGCTCTACCAACTCAAGAGGGAACCTCCCCCGACCCCAGCCCTACACTTTGCAGGTCCGGATCTGCCTTAGTTTGGAAAATATCCACGATTTTAGGGCCCTTCTTTTTGGGCCCAAAAACCGAAAAAGTCACCGTTACCCCCCCTTGAGAGATTTTCAATTTTGGACCAAAATTTCAAAGTCGTTTTTGCTCTACCAACTCAAGAGGGAACCTCCCCCGACCCCAGCCCTACACTTTGCAGGTCCGGATCTGCCTTAGTTTGGAAAATATCCACGATTTTAGGGCCCTTCTTTTTGGGCCCAAAAACCGAAAAAGTCACCGTTACCCCCCCTTGAGAGATTTTCAATTTTGGACCAAAATTTCAAAGTCGTTTTTGCTCTACCAACTCAAGAGGGAACCTCCCCCGACCCCAGCCCTACACTTTGCAGGTCCGGATCTGCCTTAGTTTGGAAAATATCCACGATTTTAGGGCCCTTCTTTTTGGGCCCAAAAACCGAAAAAGTCACCGTTACCCCCCCTTGAGAGATTTTCAATTTTGGACCAAAATTTCAAAGTCGTTTTTGCTCTACCAACTCAAGAGGGAACCTCCCCCGACCCCAGCCCTACACTTTGCAGGTCCGGATCTGCCTTAGTTTGGAAAATATCCACGATTTTAGGGCCCTTCTTTTTGGGCCCAAAAACCGAAAAAGTCACCGTTACCCCCCCTTGAGAGATTTTCAATTTTGGACCAAAATTTCAAAGTCGTTTTTGCTCTACCAACTCAAGAGGGAACCTCCCCCGACCCCAGCCCTACACTTTGCAGGTCCGGATCTGCCTTAGTTTGGAAAATATCCACGATTTTAGGGCCCTTCTTTTTGGGCCCAAAAACCGAAAAAGTCACCGTTACCCCCCCTTGAGAGATTTTCAATTTTGGACCAAAATTTCAAAGTCGTTTTTGCTCTACCAACTCAAGAGGGAACCTCCCCCGACCCCAGCCCTACACTTTGCAGGTCCGGATCTGCCTTAGTTTGGAAAATATCCACGATTTTAGGGCCCTTCTTTTTGGGCCCAAAAACCGAAAAAGTCACCGTTACCCCCCCTTGAGAGATTTTCAATTTTGGACCAAAATTTCAAAGTCGTTTTTGCTCTACCAACTCAAGAGAGAACCTCCCCCGACCCCAGCCCTACACTTTGCAGGTCCGGATCTGCCTTAGTATGGAAAATATCCACGATTTTAGGGCCCTTCTTTTTGGGCCCAAAAACCGAAAAAGTCACCGTTACCCCCCCTTGAGAGATTTTCAATTTTGGACCAAAATTTCAAAGTCGTTTTTGCTCTACCAACTCAAGAGGGAACCTCCCCCGACCCCAGCCCTACACTTTGCAGGTCCGGATCTGCCTTAGTTTGGAAAATATCCACGATTTTAGGGCCCTTCTTTTTGGGCCCAAAAACCGAAAAAGTCACCGTTACCCCCCCTTGAGAGATTTTCAATTTTGGACCAAAATTTCAAAGTCGTTTTTGCTCTACCAACTCAAGAGGGAACCTCCCCCGACCCCAGCCCTACACTTTGCAGGTCCGGATCTGCCTTAGTTTGGAAAATATCCACGATTTTAGGGCCCTTCTTTTTGGGCCCAAAAACCGAAAAAGTCACCGTTACCCCCCCCCCCCTTGAGAGATTTTCAATTTTGGACCAAAATTTCAAAGTCGTTTTTGCTCTACCAACTCAAGAGGGAACCTCCCCCGACCCCAGCCCTACACTTTGCAGGTCCGGATCTGCCTTAGTTTGGAAAATATCCACGATTTTAGGGCCCTTCTTTTTGGGCCCAAAAACCGAAAAAGTCACCGTTACCCCCCCTTGAGAGATTTTCAATTTTGGACCAAAATTTCAAAGTCGTTTTTGCTCTACCAACTCAAGAGGGAACCTCCCCCGACCCCAGCCCTACACTTTGCAGGTCCGGATCTGCCTTAGTTTGGAAAATATCCACGATTTTAGGGCCCTTCTTTTTGGGCCCAAAAACCGAAAAAGTCACCGTTACCCCCCCTTGAGAGATTTTCAATTTTGGACCAAAATTTCAAAGTCGTTTTTGCTCTACCAACTCAAGAGGGAACCTCCCCCGACCCCAGCCCTACACTTTGCAGGTCCGGATCTGCCTTAGTTTGGAAAATATCCACGATTTTAGGGCCCTTCTTTTTGGGCCCAAAAACCGAAAAAGTCACCGTTACCCCCCCTTGAGAGATTTTCAATTTTGGACCAAAATTTCAAAGTCGTTTTTGCTCTACCAACTCAAGAGGGAACCTCCCCCGACCCCAGCCCTACACTTTGCAGGTCCGGATCTGCCTTAGTTTGGAAAATATCCACGATTTTAGGGCCCTTCTTTTTGGGCCCAAAAACCGAAAAAGTCACCGTTACCCCCCCTTGAGAGATTTTCAATTTTGGACCAAAATTTCAAAGTCGTTTTTGCTCTACCAACTCAAGAGGGAACCTCCCCCGACCCCAGCCCTACACTTTGCAGGTCCGGATCTGCCTTAGTTTGGAAAATATCCACGATTTTAGGGCCCTTCTTTTTGGGCCCAAAAACCGAAAAAGTCACCGTTACCCCCCCTTGAGAGATTTTCAATTTTGGACCAAAATTTCAAAGTCGTTTTTGCTCTACCAACTCAAGAGGGAACCTCCCCCGACCCCAGCCCTACACTTTGCAGGTCCGGATCTGCCTTAGTTTGGAAAATATCCACGATTTTAGGGCCCTTCTTTTTGGGCCCAAAAACCGAAAAAGTCACCGTTACCCCCCCTTGAGAGATTTTCAATTTTGGACCAAAATTTCAAAGTCGTTTTTGCTCTACCAACTCAAGAGGGAACCTCCCCCGACCCCAGCCCTACACTTTGCAGGTCCGGATCTGCCTTAGTTTGGAAAATATCCACGATTTTAGGGCCCTTCTTTTTGGGCCCAAAAACCGAAAAAGTCACCGTTACCCCCCCTTGAGAGATTTTCAATTTTGGACCAAAATTTCAAAGTCGTTTTTGCTCTACCAACTCAAGAGGGAACCTCCCCCGACCCCAGCCCTACACTTTGCAGGTCCGGATCTGCCTTAGTTTGGAAAATATCCACGATTTTAGGGCCCTTCTTTTTGGGCCCAAAAACCGAAAAAGTCACCGTTACCCCCCCTTGAGAGATTTTCAATTTTGGACCAAAATTTCAAAGTCGTTTTTGCTCTACCAACTCAAGAGGGAACCTCCCCCGACCCCAGCCCTACACTTTGCAGGTCCGGATCTGCCTTAGTTTGGAAAATATCCACGATTTTAGGGCCCTTCTTTTTGGGCCCAAAAACCGAAAAAGTCACCGTTACCCCCCCCTTGAGAGATTTTCAATTTTGGACCAAAATTTCAAAGTCGTTTTTGCTCTACCAACTCAAGAGGGAACCTCCCCCGACCCCAGCCCTACACTTTGCAGGTCCGGATCTGCCTTAGTTTGGAAAATATCCACGATTTTAGGGCCCTTCTTTTTGGGCCCAAAAACCGAAAAAGTCACCGTTACCCCCCCTTGAGAGATTTTCAATTTTGGACCAAAATTTCAAAGTCGTTTTTGCTCTACCAACTCAAGAGGGAACCTCCCCCGACCCCAGCCCTACACTTTGCAGGTCCGGATCTGCCTTAGTTTGGAAAATATCCACGATTTTAGGGCCCTTCTTTTTGGGCCCAAAAACCGAAAAAGTCACCGTTACCCCCCCCTTGAGAGATTTTCAATTTTGGACCAAAATTTCAAAGTCGTTTTTGCTCTACCAACTCAAGAGGGAACCTCCCCCGACCCCAGCCCTACACTTTGCAGGTCCGGATCTGCCTTAGTTTGGAAAATATCCACGATTTTAGGGCCCTTCTTTTTGGGCCCAAAAACCGAAAAAGTCACCGTTACCCCCCCTTGAGAGATTTTCAATTTTGGACCAAAATTTCAAAGTCGTTTTTGCTCTACCAACTCAAGAGGGAACCTCCCCCGACCCCAGCCCTACACTTTGCAGGTCCGGATCTGCCTTAGTTTGGAAAATATCCACGATTTTAGGGCCCTTCTTTTTGGGCCCAAAAACCGAAAAAGTCACCGTTACCCCCCCTTGAGAGATTTTCAATTTTGGACCAAAATTTCAAAGTCGTTTTTGCTCTACCAACTCAAGAGGGAACCCCCCCCGACCCCAGCCCTACACTTTGCAGGTCCGGATCTGCCTTAGTTTGGAAAATATCCACGATTTTAGGGCCCTTCTTTTTGGGCCCAAAAACCGAAAAAGTCACCGTTACCCCCCCCTTGAGAGATTTTCAATTTTGGACCAAAATTTCAAAGTCGTTTTTGCTCTACCAACTCAAGAGGGAACCTCCCCCGACCCCAGCCCTACACTTTGCAGGTCCGGATCTGCCTTAGTTTGGAAAATATCCACGATTTTAGGGCCCTTCTTTTTGGGCCCAAAAACCGAAAAAGTCACCGTTACCCCCCCTTGAGAGATTTTCAATTTTGGACCAAAATTTCAAAGTCGTTTTTGCTCTACCAACTCAAGAGGGAACCTCCCCCGACCCCAGCCCTACACTTTGCAGGTCCGGATCTGCCTTAGTTTGGAAAATATCCACGATTTTAGGGCCCTTCTTTTTGGGCCCAAAAACCGAAAAAGTCACCGTTACCCCCCCTTGAGAGATTTTCAATTTTGGACCAAAATTTCAAAGTCGTTTTTGCTCTACCAACTCAAGAGGGAACCTCCCCCGACCCCAGCCCTACACTTTGCAGGTCCGGATCTGCCTTAGTTTGGAAAATATCCACGATTTTAGGGCCCTTCTTTTTGGGCCCAAAAACCGAAAAAGTCACCGTTACCCCCCCTTGAGAGATTTTCAATTTTGGACCAAAATTTCAAAGTCGTTTTTGCTCTACCAACTCAAGAGGGAACCTCCCCCGACCCCAGCCCTACACTTTGCAGGTCCGGATCTGCCTTAGTTTGGAAAATATCCACGATTTTAGGGCCCTTCTTTTTGGGCCCAAAAACCGAAAAAGTCACCGTTACCCCCCCTTGAGAGATTTTCAATTTTGGACCAAAATTTCAAAGTCGTTTTTGCTCTACCAACTCAAGAGGGAACCTCCCCCGACCCCAGCCCTACACTTTGCAGGTCCGGATCTGCCTTAGTTTGGAAAATATCCACGATTTTAGGGCCCTTCTTTTTGGGCCCAAAAACCGAAAAAGTCACCGTTACCCCCCCTTGAGAGATTTTCAATTTTGGACCAAAATTTCAAAGTCGTTTTTGCTCTACCAACTCAAGAGGGAACCTCCCCCGACCCCAGCCCTACACTTTGCAGGTCCGGATCTGCCTTAGTTTGGAAAATATCCACGATTTTAGGGCCCTTCTTTTTGGGCCCAAAAACCGAAAAAGTCACCGTTACCCCCCCTTGAGAGATTTTCAATTTTGGACCAAAATTTCAAAGTCGTTTTTGCTCTACCAACTCAAGAGGGAACCTCCCCCGACCCCAGCCCTACACTTTGCAGGTCCGGATCTGCCTTAGTTTGGAAAATATCCACGATTTTAGGGCCCTTCTTTTTGGGCCCAAAAACCGAAAAAGTCACCGTTACCCCCCCCTTGAGAGATTTTCAATTTTGGACCAAAATTTCAAAGTCGTTTTTGCTCTACCAACTCAAGAGGGAACCTCCCCCGACCCCAGCCCTACACTTTGCAGGTCCGGATCTGCCTTAGTTTGGAAAATATCCACGATTTTAGGGCCCTTCTTTTTGGGCCCAAAAACCGAAAAAGTCACCGTTACCCCCCCTTGAGAGATTTTCAATTTTGGACCAAAATTTCAAAGTCGTTTTTGCTCTACCAACTCAAGAGGGAACCTCCCCCGACCCCAGCCCTACACTTTGCAGGTCCGGATCTGCCTTAGTTTGGAAAATATCCACGATTTTAGGGCCCTTCTTTTTGGGCCCAAAAACCGAAAAAGTCACCGTTACCCCCCCTTGAGAGATTTTCAATTTTGGACCAAAATTTCAAAGTCGTTTTTGCTCTACCAACTCAAGAGGGAACCTCCCCCGACCCCAGCCCTACACTTTGCAGGTCCGGATCTGCCTTAGTTTGGAAAATATCCACGATTTTAGGGCCCTTCTTTTTGGGCCCAAAAACCGAAAAAGTCACCGTTACCCCCCCCATGAGAGATTTTCAATTTTGGACCAAAATTTCAAAGTCGTTTTTGCTCTACCAACTCAAGAGGGAACCTCCCCCGACCCCAGCCCTACACTTTGCAGGTCCGGATCTGCCTTAGTTTGGAAAATATCCACGATTTTAGGGCCCTTCTTTTTGGGCCCAAAAACCGAAAAAGTCACCGTTACCCCCCCTTGAGAGATTTTCAATTTTGGACCAAAATTTCAAAGTCGTTTTTGCTCTACCAACTCAAGAGGGAACCTCCCCCGACCCCAGCCCTACACTTTGCAGGTCCGGATCTGCCTTAGTTTGGAAAATATCCACGATTTTAGGGCCCTTCTTTTTGGGCCCAAAAACCGAAAAAGTCACCGTTACCCCCCCTTGAGAGATTTTCAATTTTGGACCAAAATTTCAAAGTCGTTTTTGCTCTACCAACTCAAGAGGGAACCTCCCCCGACCCCAGCCCTACACTTTGCAGGTCCGGATCTGCCTTAGTTTGGAAAATATCCACGATTTTAGGGCCCTTCTTTTTGGGCCCAAAAACCGAAAAAGTCACCGTTACCCCCCCTTGAGAGATTTTCAATTTTGGACCAAAATTTCAAAGTCGTTTTTGCTCTACCAACTCAAGAGGGAACCTCCCCCGACCCCAGCCCTACACTTTGCAGGTCCGGATCTGCCTTAGTTTGGAAAATATCCACGATTTTAGGGCCCTTCTTTTTGGGCCCAAAAACCGAAAAAGTCACCGTTACCCCCCCTTGAGAGATTTTCAATTTTGGACCAAAATTTCAAAGTCGTTTTTGCTCTACCAACTCAAGAGGGAACCTCCCCCGACCCCAGCCCTACACTTTGCAGGTCCGGATCTGCCTTAGTTTGGAAAATATCCACGATTTTAGGGCCCTTCTTTTTGGGCCCAAAAACCGAAAAAGTCACCGTTACCCCCCCCCTTGAGAGATTTTCAATTTTGGACCAAAATTTCAAAGTCGTTTTTGCTCTACCAACTCAAGAGGGAACCTCCCCCGACCCCAGCCCTACACTTTGCAGGTCCGGATCTGCCTTAGTTTGGAAAATATCCACGATTTTAGGGCCCTTCTTTTTGGGCCCAAAAACCGAAAAAGTCACCGT
The DNA here is from genome assembly GCA_911728455.2 of Marthasterias glacialis. Classification (NCBI taxonomy): domain Eukaryota; kingdom Metazoa; phylum Echinodermata; class Asteroidea; order Forcipulatida; family Asteriidae; genus Marthasterias; species Marthasterias glacialis. Next base: position 133,329 of record CAJVRT020000006.1, read on the forward strand.
TACCCCCCCTTGAGAGATTTTCAATTTTGGACCAAAATTTCAAAGTCGTTTTTGCTCTACCAACTCAAGAGGGAACCTCCCCCGACCCCAGCCCTACACTTTGCAGGTCCGGATCTGCCTTAGTTTGGAAAATATCCACGATTTTAGGGCCCTTCTTTTTGGGCCCAAAAACCGAAAAAGTCACCGTTACCCCCCCTTGAGAGATTTTCAATTTTGGACCAAAATTTCAAAGTCGTTTTTGCTCTACCAACTCAAGAGGGAACCTCCCCCGACCCCAGCCCTACACTTTGCAGGTCCGGATCTGCCTTAGTTTGGAAAATATCCACGATTTTAGGGCCCTTCTTTTTGGGCCCAAAAACCGAAAAAGTCACCGTTACCCCCCCTTGAGAGATTTTCAATTTTGGACCAAAATTTCAAAGTCGTTTTTGCTCTA